>JAPZVO010000183.1:0-65733 GCA_029962745.1 Echinometra lucunter | reverse complement strand
TCCACGAATTCCGACGAATTTCATTGTAAATGTCTGAGTGAAACGCAATATAACGGTTATAAGTATAAAGCGGTACGCTCTGACGAGCTAGGCGTAAAGCACACAGCGATTCGCTGTGTATGTGCGAGCAAATGGAATGCCCATTGGTTTTATGTGCGTGCGGGCCTTGTTATGCTGCGTTGACAATGTTTTCGGGGGTCCGAAAACTACAGTTTTGACATTTTTATTTCAAAAAACCCCACACAAATGAGTTTTAATTGAGTATCCTATACATCGTAAAGGTTTTATGATACAGTCTCTCATCTCATTTGGTAATGAATTGAAATAGGAAAGATACTTTTCTGAGAATTATCAAAACTATAGACTAGCTTTAAAGCTGTGCTTAAGGCCCCGTCACATATTAGCGAATCAAGCCAACGAATGCCTAGCGAACAGCTACTTTTTTTAGTCTAGATACGCTCAAATTCTTGGCCACGATAGAGTTCCAGAGGTGCCATCACATATTAGCTAATATGAGAGTATTTGAGCGTATCTGGACTTTAAAAAAACAGCTGTTCGCTAGGCATTCGTTGGTTCGATTCGCTAATATGTGACGGGGCCCTAGTATAGAATTTATCTCATTGTATCATTAAGATACAAACAGAAAACTCTCACTGTTTTATTAAGATACAATATCAAAGATTACCATCTCAAATTAACAAAACAACAATTAATTCATAGCATAGAAATCTGAAAGATATAAACTTAATATGATGCAGTTATTTACATATTATGCACATTTTAACGACTAAATTCTGATAACACTTTATTCTATCCAAAAATGTATGACAATGATTTATACACCTCCTGTAGGATAATGACCCAAAAAATTTGAATCTTACCAAAACGCCACATAATTCAGCTACCTCTGTTTGCATGCAGGTATTTGAGATAAAAACAGTGCAACCCAAGAATATCCAAGACTAACATATCTTGCAGCATAATGCATGGAAAATCAAATTTAAATATTACAAATAATAACTGTAATTCAGCTACCTGTATATAAGAAAGCAAAACAGCCCAACTTAATACATTGTACACTGGAAATCGAATAAAAATCCGTTGTGTAACAGCATAATGATTAAAATTAAAGCTTAATCCTGCAAATACCCTATTATGAATTAGCTACCTGTAATAAAATGATATCAGCATGCAAGATTCTTGTAGTGTTTTTCCGAAATATCACATTGTTATTCGTAAAACATATCAAAATGATATTTCAGCAAATTAAGTGCAGTAATTACTTGGTATAACTCAGCTGTTTGCTTGCTATGGACAGTGCGAAATAACTAAAATAAATCAAAACAAAACAAAACAAAACAAACAAAAAAGTGTAAAAATGCATTCATTCTATCAAAGAAAAAACACATGAATAGTACAATAGATCTTAACCTGTGGGGTGATATCAGTATAACGACTTTTTGGTATACACACCGTTTCCACAGACCATTTGCTCGAGTTATCTTAACTGTAGGTTGTTATCAGTGTTACGACTCTTTGGTATATATATACCGTTTCCACAAACCCTTGCTCGAGTTATCTTAACCTGTAGGTTGTTATCAGTGTAACGACTCTTTGGTATACACACCGTTTCTACAGACCCTTGCTCGAGTTATCTTAGGCTTTAAACGGGTATGAATAATCAACTGACTAAATCGTATATTTGCTCTGTATTGAGATTTAAAGAAAAAAATCATTATCAATAATGTATGAGTTTACATGGTGTGCAGTCTTTCGATAAATTGTTGATCAAAAATATATCAAACATTAACATGCAATATTGCAACATGAAAATCAATTTATTTTATAAACACTTTACAACAGAATACAATCGCTTTTACAAAGAGGATAATCCATGTGAAACTAAATCAGATAAAGGCAGAAAACAGTGAACAAAAAATGAGCAAGTAAATGGTCAGTTTTGATTGAAGAGGCCCTTCCCCCTTTTTCTTTTCCCCTTTCTCCTTATGTTATATATATATATATATACAAGACTTTGTCCGTCCTCAGAAAAACCGAATTAATACATAATCAAGTCATGAAAAGGCTTATTTTTAACAAAGCTACTGAGATGGCGTAAATATTCATTTTTGAATGACAGTGCCGTAAAAATTAAAGCAACAACAGCATGATTTTTTCTCATTCAAGGAACATTAGATTGGAGGGATTTGTGGGCTAAAAGCAGAAACTGACCCCCCCCCCCCCCTCCAACTTTGAGTTGACACATGTTAATGGATGAGCGTAGGGCCTGTTGTTGGAACATGTGGAAAAATGGTTTTATAACATGAATTGCATATTCAGCAAAAATACATATCAGAGATCAAAGTATCTTGTAGCAAAGTAAAAACATTTCTAATATCTTTCATAATCTTACAAAATTAAACAGTTATTTATATATATATGCTAAGCTATTATTCTCTCAATCGTCTCATATATATATATATATATATATATATATATATATATATATCTTGAAGGGGAAAAAAAGATGCAACTACTTTCATTTAAAGAAATTATTTCCATGAAAACAGATCATCATGTCTCATAGCAGAAGATCAAAATGTCTTGTAGCAATATAAAAACACTTCTACACGTAATTCCTAATCTTAAAAAAAAATTATGCAGTTGGGCATATTGTAAATAAAACATAAGTCTTGAAAAAAGAAAAACAATGCAGGTGTTTTCTTTTAACGAAATTATTTCCATCAAAACATAGACCAACACGTCTTATGCCAAAAAGGGAAATGTCTACAATTTTAAATATCTTACAAAATAATACCTGGTATAATGAAGGTATATACATGTTGTGAATGTCGTAATCATTGATTTCTATTTGAGAATTTATCTTTTTATCTATTTATTTGACAATAAATGATCTACACATGTACGTTGTATAATTGCAGTTAATCAATACGCATTTCATAACATATTAAAACGTGCATCTACATTGGGATACTACTGTAATGATATTCATACAAAATATGTACAATATATGAACATTGAAAAAATCAGTGAAGAAGAAGAAGGTTGTTAACAGTTTATTAGTGAGTTGATGCCATTCTTGCTCAAACAGATGGATCGATATCCAGCAGAAAATGGTCTAGAGGCTAAAGAACTTCTTGAATATAATAATAATAATAACAACAATAATAATAACAATAATAATAATAATAATAATAATAATAATAATAATAATAAATAATAATAACATAGTATTTCTTTATTTATACCGCGCACTAATCTGCCAAAGGCACCCTAGGCGCACAATATGGAAATGTTGTCTACATCGCTAGCCACCATATTCCCTGATGACGTCATCATCATTTTAGAAAGTGCAAGGTGAGTCTGCCTGTGAGCTATCAACGTCAGTCTGGTTGATAGAGGTAATGATGCTACTCTTCTCTTCTTCATATCACCCCCACTCATCACCTGATCAATCACGCACGTCTTGTATCTACATCTGATGTCACGACGTAGAGGTCGTCTGTCATAGGATCGATACAGACATTCCTGATTACATCACTGTGGGTGATTTCCCTTTGAGCACCCTCTCTGTCGATGATGAACACTCTGTGATCTAGTGGTGATGGTATAGCGATGATGTGACCTGATGACAGCACATCACGCATCATTATATTCTCCAATTTTTTTTTGTCCGATAAAGGAAAGTCTTTTTGCCCAATTGATCGTGGGCCCGGCAGCCACTGAGCAGCGCCAGATCGACGTTGCTCTATCCTTTTCAATTCTTGAACGCCAAAGAAGGTAGCAGCAACTCCCATCTTTTAATGTCTTTTGGTATGACGCGGCCGGGGTTCGAACCCGCGACCTCTCGATTGTGAGGCGGACGCTCTACCTACTGAGCCAACACATCGGTTCTGTTTACACATGATGGTTTTCATAATCTTACCATAAGCTGGGTTGATGACGTATATCTTAGACTGATTCCGCTCAGCAACAATGATCATCCCATCCTGGTCAGCAGCAACGTCAACCATTGTGTCACCATACATCGTGTTTTTTGGTATTGTGACGTCATTGATCAGCTTCCACTGTCTGTCATACACACTGATGCATCCAGTCAAATTGTCTCCTGTACAACCTTCGCACGCTTTACCGCATACTACCTTGTCATCATCCAGCAATGCACAGGACACAACCCACTATTTATCACTAATGGTTATCACTCTCTGAGTGTGGTTATTAGTGTTCAATATGAACGGATCATTAAACGAACCACTCTAATTAATGCCTACCCAAATGGAGCACCCGCCCTATGAAAATATCACTTCACTACAACGTTGCAGAACTGTGCAGCCAATATTCCAAAGAAATATTTACAGGTTGTATTGATAAAAACCTTACACTATTGAAAAATAATATGAAAAATCATATTTCAAAATATTTCAAAGAGTTTTTTTTTTCATGTTGATAGATGCCCCGTGGGCTCGTCTATCAAGTGCCACTCACAAAACAAATTTCAATTCACGATCGGGCGAACACGGATCAATTGATTAATCAAATTATTGACAAATAAAATGCCCAAACAATCGATCAGTCAGTCAACCTGTAAGGCGGTCGAGCAACTCTTTGGCAAAGAGCAATTTATTTGAATAGGAGTACTTATTTAGACTGCTGGTTTGATTGTCCCTCTTCTTTCAGTTTGGCGCAAGTGATTTTTCCGACTCAGAACAAAACGACGTCTGCCTACAAGCGTGAATTGAAATTTGTTTTGCGATCGGCACCTGATAGATGAGCCCACTGTGCATCTGTCAACATGGAAAACTCTTCGAAATATTTTGAAATATAAGTTATAATTTTTTTTTCAAGAGTGCAACGTTTTTATTCATTTATGTTTTTTGTTCATTCATCTTAAAATATCTTAAAATGAGAAAATCCTTAAAATTCGTCAATTACATGTACTCAGAAATTAATATTGACCAAAGAATTACATTATCATAGGGTAGAGACATCAATAATCCAAAGTACCAAAGTAATCTGACTAATCTGACTGACTAATCAAAAAGAATTTTAGTCACCTTTCAAGAAATGAAGTCATTCTTCTCAAGTAATCTAAAGGAAATTCCATTTCCTGAGATTTAAACGAAATTAGATGTTGTTTTACAAAGAATACAGAAACAGAAATAAAAACTTTGAAATTCACAATATAAATCGTATATACTACAGTGAATGTAGATGGGGATAACAAAAGCATGCATCTTTCTTTGTTCTATCTAATGATTTTTGTTTTTTATCTATACCCTTGATTATCATCAAAAATGCAAATCAAATATTTGTATTTGTCTTATAGCGATACGAAAACTTAACAACATTATTTGGTTATTTTCGTTCATATCTAAAAACAAGCCCAGTTAAATGCAGTATAGTGACAGTGTATTTAGATATTTGTGTTAGTAATGTGTGTACGCTCTCTATTGTAGATTAGATAAAAAGCTGTGCCTAAAGAACTTATTTATTGATGTATAGAAATAAACTCATTGTTTTATCAAGATACAATACCAAAGATTAAATTCAAAATATAATCTAAGTTTGAAAGATATAATGCATCTACATACAAATTATGAACATGCTTGCAATGTGAATTTCTTGACAGATAACCAGACAAGTCTTTATTATTTCACCATTTAGTATTCTATCAAACATACATTTCAAATATCAACATGTTTGTCACAAAATGAACTATATCTATTTTTATAATAATGATGTGTATGCACACAGAGTCTCTTGAAAGATGTCAGAACCAAGCAAGTTCTTTCATTTCATTAAATTAATTTCACTCAAACACATCAATCAACGTATGTCTCATGGCAATTTCTTAAGTTTGAATCTTACCCAAATAACTAGTATATTTAAATACAAATATTCACACGTTGTTTATGGGTGTGAGTCACTGGCGTACTGGAGGGGAGGGGGCTTGGGGGCGGGGGCACCCGCCCCCCCCCCCCCCAATAAATTTCAACCATGGTTTATTTTCAATTTTATATAAGTGTTATCACATGAATTTCATTATTTCTCCCTAGACTACCTTTCTACTGTTAAGTAACGCATTCACAATTTCCCAAATAGCTTGCGTAGCAAGGCAGAAAACACGCATAATATCACTACGAATGTGTTTTATGATATAACACTTGGTTTTATCTGTTTATCTGACGATGGATTCAAACTTTGATAATGAATATTCTTAGATTTAACAAAACTAGACACGGGCTTTAAGTTTGCAGTCCCAAATAGTGTTCTTTTACAGAGTTGCAAACCATCAATACTGCAAAAAACTCCTTTACCATGGGAGTGCACTTGCGTAGCCAGGGGGGGGGGACGATGGGGGCGGTCACCCCTCCAAAACACCAACAAAAAAGAAAGAAAAAGTAGAAGGAAAAAAAAAAGCAGAAGCGAGAAAAGAAAAAAGGTAAGAGAACGTAAGAAGAGCGGGAGCAGACAAGGAACAATTCAAAGAAACGTCGGAGATTCCGCGCTTCGCGCGGGAGGGGTAAACTCCCCCCTTACTGGTCCCTCCCCCCTATGGAACGCACAACCGCTCCACTAAAATGAAATCCTAGCTACGCCACTGTCGGAGTGAAACCCTGGTACCCCAACGCATCACACCCTCTCCATCCTCGTCCTTTTTATTTCATAGTATATTTGTCTGTATTATTATCATAAGTAATAAAGTATTTTGTGTAACGCTGGCATTTGTTTGAAATTTAAGAAGATTATTTGGGCTGCATGTTTTCATAATCATGTTTCCAAGTTCATGAAAAAATATTCTTTTCCAGTCGGTAGAATCATGACACGTTTATCCATAGCAGTACATGTCATCAAACATGTCATCAAACGTCGGAGCTTCTGCACACTCCCCCTAGGGAGCGCGCTTCGCGCACTCATTAAGTGATTCACACGCTTCGCGTGCTCACTACCGCCCCACTAAAATGAAATCCTTTTGTTGGAAATGAGAGAAAATAAAAATTGAACTGAACTCAAGCTGGAATTTAAGTCGAAAAAATGAAAAAGCTCCGTATTGTAAAGGGGGGGGGGGTACCACGGGTCGGTCGCTACACTCCCTCGGGGTTGGTCGCTTCGCTCCTCGCAAACATTGAGCCCCCCCCCCCCCCAAAAAAAAAAAAAAAAAAAAAAATTAAAAAAATAAAATAAAATAAATAAATAAATAAAAAAATATTTTGGCTCATTACGCCACTGGTGTGAGTTTGTGAATAGTCTCAAGAGTAGCAAGTTTTTCATTGTTACTATTGTTCTTTTTTGTCGATATAAACCTGTATGTTGTAATATATTACAGTTCATCGATGCGCACTTCATTACACTCATATCTGTATCTGCGTTAACATCTACATTGAAATGCTATACATGTATCTATAGCCTGTTAATGGTATTCATACCATATCTTTAAGTATAATGTATGTAGTGGGCATGAGAAAATCATTCTGTTTGGAGACAGAAGGTCTTTAACAACTTTAAAGAAAAAATAAAAAAAAAATAATGCCATTCTGGCTCCAAAAGACAAATCGAAATCCAACATGAATTGGTTTAGAGGTTGAACATCTTCTTGAATATGCAAATGTTTTCTCCGTCGCAAGCTATCATATTCCCTGATGACGTCATCATCAACCGAGAACAAAGAAGGTGAGTCCGCCTTTTATTTTTGTTCGACAGTCTGGTTGATAGAGGGAATGATGCTACTCTTCTCTTCTTCATATCACCCCCACTCATCACCTGATCAATCATACACGTCTTGAACTCATCATCTGATGTCAAGACGTAGAGGTCGTTTGCCCTAGGATCGATACAGACATTCAAGATTTCATCACTGAAGGTGATTTCCCTTTTAGCACCCTCTCTGTCGATGATGAGTACTCTGTGATCTGGTACTTCGGGTTGAGCGATGATGTGACCTGACGACAGCACACCACGCATCACTATCTCTTGTTTACACGTGATGGTATTCATAATCTTACCATCAGCTGGATTGATGACGTATATCCTAGACTGACCCCCCTCAGCAGCGATGATCATCCCATCCTGGTCAGCAGCAACATCCACCCGTATGTCATTATGCGTCGTGTTTCTTGGTATTGTGACGTTATTGATCAGCTTCCATTGTCTGTCATACACACTGATGCATCCAGTCAAACTGCCTCCTGTACAACCTTTACGCCGCTTACCGCATACTACCATGTCATCATTCAGCAATGCACAGGACATAACACATGATGTATCATTTCTGGGTGTCACTCTCTGAATATATTTGGTGCTCATATCTAACATGTATGAGTGTTGGCTACCAAGTAATCTATCTGTGATGATCACACTGTATTTATCTATGCATCCTGAAATGGTCGGATATGGGATTTTATCTGTGACATTGATTGTATCAATGAGCTTCCACTTCCCATCATACCCATCAATCCCAACACACTTCTCAATCTTCACAGCCGAAACTTTGGAGGCACAGTCTATGCATAGCCTCTTCTCAACCTTGTAGTATGTCAAATCTGTAGATTCCTCACAAAGCGCATGCCTTTCTTCTTGCCGTATAGCATTTTCCATGTTTGAGATTGCAGAATTCATTTGATGCCTCTTGAAATAATAGACTGTACCAGCAATAGATGCTATACAAGCCAGAATTAAGAAACCAAGAACTACTTGTAGGCTAAGCAAAGCTTTATTGGGTTTGGGCTTTTGGGAAATAATCATTGTACCTTCTGTGCTCGGCGAAGATGATTCATAATCATTATCTTCAATAGGGTGTTGGGAAAATGTTGGATATTGTATAGATACAGTATGAGGACAGGGGTCCGTGATATCAGTGACTAGTTTGTTCTGGGTTGGATCCCATAGTGAGTCCTTACAGTCACACCTGTCTTTAGTTCCATCGAAGGTACTAGAACAGCAATACACTAAACTCCCCGCTTTAGCCAATAAGGTCTGACTGAGGATTTCATCATGTTCTTGAGGAGGATTCAAAGGGGGTATCTTAATGTCATCTTGATAGCACATAACAAACCCTGCAATGTTGCCAAGAGGAGCGGTACAATGTAGTCTGACCCAATCTTGATCAATGTGCTCCTCGCTTAATGAACATGATGCCTTACCAGGAGGATATGAAACGGCCAAGAAAACAACATCATCTTCAAGTTGTCTTGGATCATCCTTGTAAGCAGTGAGGATGTATTTCCCTTTGTCATTTCTTGAGACAGGATCGATTGTAAGGTATAGAAAACATATTTCACCAATAGTCTCATTTCTAAGTTTTAGATTGGAAGATGAAGGAGGAGTTGGATTTCTAGAATTGTAAAAAGGAGCACCATGATGACCATTAACACGCTGTAGTGTAATTTCTTTACTATTACAGGAATAAGTGAAATTGAGAAATGCAACATCCCCCTCATTAACACTTATCGTTGTAATTTCACATTCAGTGAATGAAGGTAACATAATCAGGATAAAGATAGCATACTTTATCGGAATCTCTTCCATCTCCCAGTATTCTGAATGAATAATGTATATTAGGGTAAAAATAAATCTATGAGATGATATGCATAAATAGATAGTGCTTTGAGATAGTTAATTAAAACACTTCTTTCAAAATGATAAGTGCGATGACATTTACAATGCTGGAAAGTGCCACAATTTGATTTCTGCAGATCAAACACTGATGTTACTGATGGCATACTCTGTAGGTTGATCCCAGGTTTCCAGGTTTGATCATCAACAGTTCTGATGGCCTCCTTATTATAGTGGCTTGTTGATGTGCTTGGCAAATGAAAGCAAAAAATCATACAGACTTAATAAATTACCTGAAAATATTTATTGGTTCAGCATGTTCAGAGCTGTACCAATTTACACCAGGTGAGTCCCACAATCGCTTGTACGAAGCATCTTACTGGGAAAATATTTCAAAGTTAAGTTTGTGATGCTACATGCATCTTTGTTTCTTCTTTCAATAGCTTAGTGGACATGTTTGGTATACATTCCCCCCCCCCCTTAAATATGATGTATGATGTGGTTCTGCCCATCACTGCCTTCTACACATGCAACGTTACAACTGTTAACCTGAAAATAACTTTAAGGAACTTAGCCCTTACTCTACGGGGGGGGGGGGGGGGGGTGGGGATGGGAGACTCGTAGACCCACCCCTCCCCCCAAAACCCCTTCCCATTCCAACTCTTGCATTCACGGCAGGCCATTTTCGTGCAGTTATTCTAACTACACCCTGGTCCAGACAACACGCCATATTTGCAAAGCGATTGAAAAGTTAAAGACAAAGAAATACGTAGGAAATTCATAACAAAGGTATTTTTGTTGGCGTTATGAGTGCAAGGGTTAAAAAGGAACTTCTTTGTAGTAAATAATATCTCTAGGGCTATTTTTACTTGAATATCAATAAAAATGGTATTGCCATGAAGTATCATTGAAAAATAAACATTTTCGAAAAAATAACGATATATTGGGGTCTTATAGATGCGATACTCGACGTATACAGTACGTGCGATCTGTTATGTCGATGCCGAGATATTAGTCTGACAGGTGTTCAAAATAACCATTATACAGTTAAGAGTAAAAAGTCAAAATTGTTTACCTCCTTATCTACCTGTCTGTGGTATATCTATGGACGAGGCATGTGCACATAATCTTGTCATGAGTTGTCCAAATATATAATTGTATCTGCAACTTTCATTCTTTTCATAAGTTGATATATCTTAAGGGACAGCCTGAAATAAACTTACCAGAGGCAGAGTCTAAGCACTTCCGAGTGGTGACATTTTGTTCAAATAATTTGGAGAAATGTGTGGATGAAACAGATCAATCCTTCTGTAGCGAGTAGATGTACAGGTCGCTAAGTTAGAATCATCTTCACAACTCTGATAGAGAAGAGGAAAAAGAAAGACATGTGCAGTTTTGTTAACCAGGCCAGTAATTAGGGGGGGGGGGGTTCAGGGAGTTAACATGGGGCTAAAAAAGGTAAAGGTGAAAACTTTTTCTCCAAGCTGAAAATTTCATTTCATTTCATCATTTACTGTCCATATGTGGATATTTGTTTTGTTTGCATGCAAATACACTTGAAAATACGCAGATATACAAAAGATACAGAAATATAATTATAGACATACAGCATAAATTATATAAAACATATAACATGTATGAAATTAACATATGATAAAGAAAACACAGCATTTCATTTTTTACCATTGTCATTTAGCATTTTAAACACTGTTATTTTCATTATTATTATTATTATTATTATTATCTAATAGTATCATTATTATTATCATTATTATCATTATTGCTAACATTATCATTGATATTATTATCATTATTATTATTATTATTATTATTATCATCATCATCAATATTGATCATTTCTGTTATTGTTGATATCATTTCGCTAGGCCCTCTCTCTTTATTACTGTTAACTATGTTTCCATTTTTTCTTATTTTTTCTAGCTTTCTAGATTTTGTAATTGTGAGCACATAATTTTATTCATTTCATCCATTCTTCTTTTTTATATATCATTTTCATTGCACTTACTACTAAATTTTCCCTTCTGTTTTATTTCTCTTTCAATTTTTTTTTTCCCAAATTATGTTATTTGTTCCCATTTTCATCCTATTAGAATAATAACAGAATTAATTAAAATGCATCGTAAGATTGATTTTTTTTCTTTTTAGATTAAAAAAAATCAAAATCCGTATAAACTCTTCTATGTTTACCCCCCCCCCCAACTTGATCGGCGTTTATAATTATTGAGAGTTTGATCGAGACGCCGAGTGAATGACTGATCATCTGAGCGAGAAATTAACTTACGAAAGTGATTCAAAGTTTAGTAAAATTGCTTTTGAGAAACGGTAATCAAGAAATTGAAGTGTTTATTTGAAAATTTCAATGATCACATGTTTAAAGTGTGGAATATTGCTCAAAACGCCCGACACTTAATACGATTTTGCTTCAGCGTTTTTCCTGACTGTCGTTCTGAATATATAAAAGTAGGATATGCTCAGTGTCTTATTGGGAGATTGTAACGCTGCAAACCGGGAGCCACCAAATTTACTCAGAACATCCGAAGGCGGAAAGGGAGTCGCGGCAATGTTTCGTATTGTGATGTAGAATATATCACGTTTCGGTATACATGGTATAGTTACTACTGATTTTGCAGTATTGCTTTGTATCTGCAGTTCAGTTGTACTTGTAATTTGTACAGATGTGCTATTTTCTTTTATTTTTCATTTTGCCATTGTAGCGTAAGTGTTTCGGGGGGGGGCACAGATATAATTTTGCCCCCTCCCATAATTGCCGAACTGAAAAAAAAGAAAAGGGGCAAAGAAAGGAAAAAAAGGGGAAAGAAAGGGAAACAAGGGAAAACAAGGGAAAACGGAATCCGAGGAGCGTTCGCTCGCTTCGCTCGCTTGCCTTTAACTTATTGTCAACCTATGCCGATGATAATTACTATTTTTATGAAAGGACATTGGTTGTGTCTCTATCTAACGTCATATTATTCTTCCACTCATAGAATAACCAGGCCTGACTTTTTACTCTTAAGAAATCGAGCGGAAAGTTGACCCCAAAATAGATATACTTTCAATAGATTATAAAAACAAATTCTTTTTTTTTTTGTTCGGTTGCTCACTACTCTCGTTTTTTTAAAGCTATAAACAAGATGATTTCGGGCAGCAAGCAACTTATTTTTCAGCAGAGAGGGAGTAAAGTTTTGGTGACTTGTTCATACATATTTATATACTTGGGGGAGGCTGACTTCGCTTGCTCGTAAAAACGGAATGGTTTCCGACGGCAAGAGAGGTACCAAGTATTAATGGAGTCATATTCTACACACAGGTAATCGAATATAGGCTTAAGGTGTATTGTGATGACGAAATAACACTTCTACCATGAAAAAGAGTATATTTATCCTCGCTCGATCGGCTCGTTCGTTTAATAATCACTGGTTTTGGAAAACAAACGAGATAGAAAAATGAGGTTGCAACTCGCCATGCTGCCTTTGCTTGCTACAAGAAGGTGAGAAGGTCTTGATGTCTTGCCTTCTTGTATACAGGGCGCCTTGGCGATATGCAACAAGCCCCTTTCCCGCCTTCTTGTACCAAACATGTCGCCTTCTCGGGGCACTGCATGGTTATCACTCTCTGAGTGTGTTTGATGGCGTGTATGTACTATGAAGGCTTCTATCTGATTTATACGGAAGCTTGAACATAAAAAAATAAAAGATAATTCCTCGTCTTCTCGACCTTTTTCTTTCTTCCGAGAGCACCGTTTTTGAAATATTTATATATTCATGACTAAAGTCAACATTTTCCGGGAAGGGGGGGGGGGGGGGGCTTGTCAGAAGCCTTTTAACCCTCTCCTTCCTGATTCAACACCGATCTCCACCCATGGGGGGGGGGTGTGATTTCGTTTGCCACGATATAATATATCTTTTATAAAACTGAGTCGAGAAAATAATAGTAAAATAAAATATAAAATATTTTGTGCAGATAGATCTCACACAAACACGGAGAATTAAAGATGCACAAATGATGTAAGCCTCGTGTGTGATTTTGTTGCCACGATATTTATATTTAATCAAACTGAGCCGAGAAATAGATAGTAAAGTAAAACATTTCATGAAGATAGATCGCGCACACTAAGAATTAAAGGTGTTCAAATGATACAAGCCTTCGGGAAAAGGTGCAATATTGCCTCCTTTTGTAGAAATATCAACGAAAGGGTGCAAGCTTGTACCTTTTATTAGTCTAAAACGCATGCTGCCCCGTAACTTGTAGTCTTTTATTTGTCCTTTAAAGTAATCATTTAAGTTTGTCATTAGATTTAATATTTAATAGGTCATATTATTATGGCAACATACTTTTGTAGTCCCATGTTCGTCTGAAACTTTTGAGTCTAATAAATGAACTGCACATTTGAGGACAATTTTGAACGTTGTTAGAGAAAAGACTACATCAAGTTCCCCTGTAATTGGCCAGTGAATGCGATAGACAAATTCAATGCCGATCGCGATCAAACCACTGGACGTCATCAACTCGAGCTCGAAGCTGCATACATGAATGCACGCACCAAATTCAAATCAAATTCAGGTATCCTTTATCTGGAGAGCCTTCGGCGTCAACTGTAAGCGTAAAATATGTTTTATGTCTTTGTAGAATATAAGACATAAGATTATTTATCTGTATTTAGTCATGACATGACATCATGTGTACTTTGATGTTTCTCTAACCACGAACAAATATTTGTCGACTTCGAATCATCTCGAGATTAGAACTTAAGAAGAGAAACATGAAAATGCATAAACGCCCACTAAAAATCCCCGCACATCTACGAATATGTAATGATTGCAGAATGGGAACCATAGGAGATGAATTTCATATAATAACAGAATGGACAAAATATGAATATTAAAAAGGCTCTCTTTAATGAAATAAATGAAATATCTGTGATTAAAGATTTAGACAAACAAAGGAAGAGCAATTTGTAAGATTTATGAAATTAGAAGAAGAATATTATTGACCAGTTCCCAAAGTTTCTTACATTGGTTATAAACATAATAGATGAATTCCGAAGGCATCATAAACTCTGTTTTTGTTTTCTGCTTCAAATTAATATGAAAAACAATTCCCGTGCTGTCCGTGTGCAACTTTTCTTAATTTCATGATTTTTTTTTTGTTTTTCTTTAGTACTTACTGTTATTATCATGATTATGCTTATGTATTGCAAAAGAAAACATTCATGTACATACATGTATATACTTCTGTCTCTCTTCTTTGTAAACAGGCTCCTGATTACAAGCAACCTTACTTCTCAGGATAACTTTCATGTTGTTGTTTTAAGTTGTTTCTTTTATGCTAGGTTATGTCTTGATGTTTGTGTAGATTTCGATGTTAGTAAATGCAACGAATGACTAACAATATACAAGTCATCTCCAATCTAAGTGAAATCCTACACGCAGGGGCTCAGTATTATTTTGTGAAATATCAAGATTAATATTTTTTAAAACAGATGCATCTCTATAAGTCATGTGTGTTTATAAGAGGTGTCATCGTACAAGGTAGGCCTAGGTAGCACTCTTCGGCTTTGGTTTTCATGTTTTTCCCTTGTTTTGTTTCTGATAATGGACAGAGGCCAAATCTGTACTTCTGTAATTTATATGTCCGTTTATATGTCTTCTTCATTCTCCCCCTCACTCTCAGACTCTCTCCATCTCTTTCGTTCTCTCCTTCAATCTGTTTGCTTCGTGCTTGTCAAGATAGTGCGTATTTAGTGATGCATTTTCTGTGATGCATTTTATTCAAACATGTTGTGACAGCATTGGCGTAAATCCGGGGGGGGGGGGGGGGGTGGGACATATCCCCCTCCACATTTTTTCGAGGGGTGGGGGAGGATTGAAGTGTAAAAATATCCCCCCCCCCCCCCCCAATTTTAAGGAAAAGTTATATTGTAATCAGTTGGTGAATTTTCTATAAAAATGCCATAATTGACCGGTCATATCGTGGAATTTTTATTTGAAATGCTCTTAAAAACCATTTTTCGTTCACTCGTTTGGCTCGGTCGCAAAATAATAATACAACATGTGTATGGGGGGGGGGGGGGGTTCTGAGCGGGGAATGAAGACGCGCGCGCGGGCGTGTGTGTGTGTGTACTTCAGTGTAAGATCACGGGGTAAAAAACCGGCAAAAAGGATGATCATCCCCCCACTTCTCAAAACGGATTTACGGCAATTTATGAAAGTATCATTAAAGCTTGATAGAGATTCATAGGTGTTACACTTCTGTCTGTGTAAACGGAGTTTTATTAATTTTTTTCGTTATTAATTCAGATTCTTAGAACTATATGATTATAACAGGCGTGTTCCCAGCAATTAGATATAATTTGTCTGATTAACCTCCAGATCTAATCACTGCTAATAGTTGCGGTCTCCCTTCTGACCATACCACACCTGCTTAGGGAGAATAGCATGGCATGTGACGTAGACTAGGTAAATGACAAATTAAGACCTTTCTTCTCAACATTAGCAAAATTAGTGGAATGATATATTTTATTTTTCATCTAAACAAAAAAAATCAATACTGTACATTTTTTGTTAATTGCCTTGCGGAAGACGTGCACGCCGATGTTTATTGTGCTTTCACTACTTACCATGATCTACGGTTCGCCCTGGCTACAATACAGACCGTGTGTTTAAGGGTTGAATGATATTTTCCCTGTGGGTTCTGGTTACTCCAGTCTTTCCTTCATGTTTAAGATTGAATAACTTTGAATGCAGTCTAATAATTTGCCTCAAATGACAGACCTGTCAAACCTTTTTGATATCATTGTTCATCCAGTTTAGAGTGTTCAGCATGACCATCATATTTTTTCTCCTGTGACCTACCAAATTTCTTTCCTTCCACTTTTGTAGGAACCTGTGACACCTACGCCAACTATAGTGACATATCTGCAAAAGAAATCCCTGTCCCAACATCATGTCACATGTTGCACGCAGCATTTACCTTGAAATAGAAGACATTGTTTAGATTGTGACGAAAAGGCGCAAGTTGTGCCGCAGAGTGAACTCAAGGTCTAGAAAATGTATTGGGCCTTGGGCATCACCAGAAATCTGAGCATGACAAAGAACATTCTTATTGAACCTTGAGGGGTGCAGGTTTGTCAGTACCATGTCTGACCAAAATGTCAGAAGTAAAAATGTCAGAGGTAAACATGTCAGAGGTAAAAAAGTCAGTGGAAAAAATGTCAGCTCTGGAAATGCCGAAGTGAACATGTTACAGTACAGGTAGCCCCCCTCTACGAATATTGAATTAGAAAAGCTTTGGTCGCTTCACATGCACTGTGGAACATAATTGTGACAATTGAATAAGTAGTAGTAGTAGTAGTAGTAGTAGTAGTAGTAGTAGTAGTAGTAGTAGTAGTAGTAATAGTAGTAGTAGTAGTATTTATTTCCGTATAAAAAACATAAAAGAAAACAAAATATACGGTGGATTGCCCGCATTCAGCTAAACGAACATGGGAAAGCTGGTCTTCCGTGGGGTCCGGAAAGATACATAACTAAAGACATAACATAAACTGTGTAAAACAAACATAGGTAAAACAAAGTAAATTGCGCCTTCTGCGTAAGCAGTGGCGGCACCAAGGGGGGGGGGGAGGGGCATGGAGGGCATTTGCCCCCAACTCAGAAGCTTTGCCCTCCCCCAGTTGCCCCCAGAAATTTTAGGACTGAAAAGAAAAATTATACAGTAATTTGTAAATAAGTAGATGTTGTCATAAGCATCATATTCAAGCTGTGAAGTGCTCTAAAATACCATTTTCCGCTCTTCAAACTTCGATTAAAAACAAAAAAGTGTTTATTTTTGACTCGCTCGCTTCGCTCGCTCGTCGTATTTTTAGATTTCTTTTCTATAATGCGATTAAAAACAAGAAAAGTAGCCATTTTTGGCTCACTCGCTTCGCTCGCTCGTCATATTTCAGAATATTTATTCGAAAATGCGATTAAAAACAAAAAAGGCGGTTATTTTTGGTTCGCTCGCTCGCAAAATTGATATTAAAATGTGTGTAAGAGGAAAAAAAAATCCAAATATTCAAATATCCCCCACTCCTCAAAGTGGATTTACGTCGGCGACTAAAACTCGCGCTTCACGCTCGATTTTTCCATAAACGCAAAAAAATTGACTGCCCCTGCCCCCAAGCATTTTCTTTTGCGCTCCATTTGCCCCCCCCCCCCCCCACTTTAACAGTCCTGGTGCCGCCACTGTGCGTAAGAAATGTCACGAGGGATGATGTCCACTGTTTTCTTTGTGAGATTAATGGGAAATAAGTTCTTAATGAAATGACAGAGTGGAGAGAAAATATTCACGTTTGATGTTTTGCATATGCTAACACAATTAACTAATAAGTACAGGTAATTCTTTTGAAAACATGTAAATTCCGCAGCGTATCCGATGAGTGACTATACAAAGATCGAATTAGTTCCATTCGCTTGCTTCCTATTCCACCTATTAGGAAAATAATATTCAGGCATTTGTTCACGTGCACCATGCTTTATATACGAAGAGGAATGTGCACATTTATAATCGTGACTTATGTGAAATGAATGTTGTCAGCTACCATGTTACAAGTCAAAGTTTTTCCCACCATCGTTTTTACAATGTTCATTAACGTACAATTTTTTACGGTACATATATGCTTAATTCCCCCCTCACTCATACATGTACTTTTTTCCCCTACATAATCAGTAATGTAGAAACGATGAAAGATTGAACAAAATAGGCAGATATCTCGCGTGCCCCTTCCTTTCTATAATTCAATATCTGTACCTGTAACATGTTTACTTCAGCATTTTCTAATCTGACATACCTCTGACATTTCTACCTCTGACTTTTTACCTCTGTCATATTCAAATCTGAGATTTTTACCTCTTGCATTTTCACCTCTGGAATTTTTACCTCTGGCATTTTACCCTGGCATTTTACCTCTAACATTTTTACCTCTGACATTTTTACCTCTGACATTATTACCTCGGCATTTTTACCTCAGACATTATTACCTCTGACATTATTACCTCTGACATTTTTACCTCGACATTTTTACCTCTGATATTATTACCTTTGACATTTTACCTCTGACATTTTGTACCACTGACATTTTTACCTCTGACATTTTTACCTGGCACCTTCTACACGGTAACAGCATTACTCTGAAATATTTAGACAAATAGAAAAATTAAAACATATTCCTGAATATAGTGTTTCTGTTGTGACTTTTTATTTTACTTTTTGAATGCATCATTTGCTTGCAAATGGATCATATCAAATTTTTTGTGAGTAATGATTGTTTTCAAAGTGATCTGCAGATTGCAAAACCTGAGGTAAAGAGAATGCCTGTATTATTTGAGCTGCAGGACTCTTATACTGTTAGTAGGCCACATGACAGAAATGTTTTTCATTTAAGAAATGTATATGATTCCTCGTTATAGACCAATTCCACAACGCGAGAGGGTAGCAGACTTGTCGCCCTACTGCGGTGCGCACCCAACTTTCTTCGGTACACAAGTCATTAGCACGTTATGTACATTCGTTCCATTTCATTCTACTTTGGACTAATATATGCAGGTTTCTTTTACTGTTTAATGAGGAATAATCAGGGAATTTTAGGTCGAAGAAGTGCGGTGCTCTGTTGCCACAACAATTGGAGAAAGCTAACTGAGTGCGAAATTCACTCGCCTTTGACTCATGAAGCCTGTTTGTGTGAGAAGCCATATTTCCTACACAGGTTTCCGTAAGGAATGTGAAGGAATTCGTCGTCAGTGGGTAAAAAACTTCAACAGAAAGGACTTTGAAGTCAAGAAACATTATTATTATTATGTAGTTTGGCGTAAATTTTAATGAGTGAAAACATGTAAAGCAAAGTAACATTAAGGGCTCTCGTTTACTGCAGCAGTGCAGTACCGCGAGTGCGACAGTGCCAGCAGCCGCCAGCAGTGGGGCTGCCATGTTGCGATCGAACTGTTACTGACAAAACTAAGGGGAAAAAGCAACGAACCCGACGAAAGTACAAAAATACATCATACCTTCATCTGTCAGTTATGGCCATTATCTTACCTCAGATACCCATGTATCCATGATTTATTCTATTGATCTAGAATAAAGTCAATGAAACAATATCGGGGCATATCTTATATCTTTCTTTGCTTTTGTTCACAGAGCCAATCGCGGTGCACACCACAGCTATCGCGTCGCCGATAGAGGGCCAAATACATAAATCGGAGACGGAATTAGTCTATTGGATATTAAACGAGTTTTGCATGTTTTTTTTTAGCTTTAAAATGCATCTCGTCTTTATACATTTATCAATTTATATAAAAAAAAACTAGTAATGATTTGTTGCACTTGGTACAATTCATGTACAATGTCATTGCCACACCTTTAACAGGGCTGAATGTATGTAGATCTCCTGGCTTATGTTGCAGATGTACTTACTGGCCCTTACAGCGTATCCTTTGCTAAGAACAATGATCTTAATTAGCAAAATTGCGCCTTTGTTAGAAGATGCAATATTGTACCCCGATAGGTGCTCCTAGTGTTGCATTTTTGCACCTGATTTTGAGTGCAAAAATTGCACCTTTCTAGGAGAAGAGGTTCAGCATTGCACCGTAAATGGTGCAAAATTTCAACTTTTTGAAAAGGCGCTCCCAGTGGTACATTTTTGGCATCTTTAAAGGTGCAAAGTTGCACCCTATTATTTTCTTAGTTGCATCAAAAGACATTATACTCCAAGACTTCTCACAATACTATAAGTCAAGATGAGGATAAAACGATTAGTGAATACACCATTATCATACAGTCTATGATCAATATATGATACTCACATGACATATTCTATTCTTTAACTTGGAGGAAGAATAAGATGAGGAACGTTATAGAAATGGAACAGAAGAGTCGTTTGTAAGCCACCTCTCGTATGCTGAAAATGGCGATGTAGATCACACGTACTGACTAACCCCTTCTCAGTTTATGAAAATGATCATTTTAATCATTAACTTGAATGTAAACATTATCATGTACCATAATTACTGATAAGCTACTTGCAACTGATCCAGTGTCTATTGTAACTTTAGAAGTACACCGTTGCTTTCAAGTTAGACATGTATAAATGGTATTTAACTTGCGATAAAAATATTTAGTTCAAAGTACAATTGATGATAAGGATCATAACACTGTGCTTGCATTGCTGATAAGATGACTCTCTTGAAAATGAAATTGATTTCTTATATTATCCATGATAATGAGAGGGATAGTGTGGGCCAAAGTTTTAGGATCTGATCTTTCTATCTCCTACATGTATCATGATCCATTTAATTTTATTTTGAACACTATATAGCCCAGTAGATGACGCTTTATTCCATGATGAGGCAGAGACCTTTATGACAGTGTTTGGTTAAAATCGGTTTCAGTAGGTTTCAACGTGGTGTGATTTCATTTCCTTTGTACATGTATGAAACCGAGTTGGCCCATCTCGGTAAAGGGGTCTGTAATCAGGCAGCTTCTCTGAATCAGCCATAATTTCGTTCCTTAAACTTTATCTCCTGAGTAAATGAATATTCTAAGATATACAAACTACAGAAAGATATTATCATATTATATATATAATTATTTTGTTTACATTGTCATGTTTGATCTACGCATGCAGTGTCTGGCTCAGACCTGCGTACTATCACTGTCTCCTAACATACCTAAAGAACGGCATACGGCAAGCCAATCTTTATTTCTTATCATCGAGAATTTCCATTTGTCAACAACGTGAAATTTGTTCTTAAAATGTCAAGGATTCAATTCTTGATTATTATTTCAGAATTACCGTCTGATTCTTATTTCTTAAAACAGAATTCAAGATCCGAATTTCTTGATATCAAGAATTGAGAATGAATGTTAAAATGGCTCGCCATACGGGCAATCCAACGGTACAGGGCAAATTAAAGTCCAACATTCGTATTTTAGGTTCCAAATGTCCTGCATTACATGCCTGGGACTCATAAGTGTCAACTCGGAACGGATTGTGGCCCCAACAGACTCTTTCCCGGGTCAATCCGACCCCAAACTGTTAAGAGTATAGGCAATATATCGGCAAATGGTAATAGAAGATGATTGTATTAAACGTAGAAGAGAGTTGGGACAACTATCTCATGGACAATAGTCCCCTTACAATACCCCCCCCCCCCCCTACTCCACCTCCATTTGCAGTTTCTTGGAAAGTTACCCCTTAAAATAATTATTGGGGGGGTGTCCTATCTATAAAATGTATAAGAGCTTCGCTGGATCGAATATAGACATGGTGTTACGATACTTTGAATGCACCATCGTATAGAGGAATCCGGTTTCAAAACTCTGTAACTCATGTCGGCCATGACTGGGGGGCTTCCAAAGAAAAACAAAAACTGATTCATTGGGTTGTGCAATGAAACAGGTGCGTTGCTACGTCAGTGCATAAATGATCTTTTGTTAGGCATACTTGAAGCCTCTCAGTTAGAAATTACCATAAAAACAGCACCCAAACCGAATTGGTCTAAAGGAATAGTAATGAAATAATTGATGTGTAATGTGTAATAAGCCTTACTGGATCGTACACAATTTGTGAAGCTTGAGGCAATGTTTGTCTTAAATGTTACGAGAAAAATTGAATACATTCAATGAAAAATGTGAAATACATAAAAGGAAGTGTATTGTCTAGTCTGCTTCATAATAACACAAGATTTTGCACAATACATGTATGTACTTAGTCATTTGTTTATTTAGGAATGAAGGAGTGTAGTCCTGTGAATATGCATACAAGAGAGAGAGAGAGAAAGAGAGACAGAGAGAGAGACAGAGAGAGAGACAGAAAGAGAGGGGGGGAGGAAGAAGGTAAGGGTAAGGGAAATAAAGCCCTGAAAATGTAACGTTACATGGAATCAAGAAGATGATATCCCTTTCGACATCCTCTTCTCACTCTGTGGCCTTGATTTATCGTACTTTATCTCCCTTACAAGGGGGAGCCCCTTATATCCTTCGCCCCTCTATAGCTTTATCAAATATGAAAATATGTTTTCATTATCTCGTATTCTCCCTCTCTCTATCTCAGTCCTCTCCTCCTATGTCTATTTGTCTTCACTTGCTAATTCCTCCATCCAATTCTCTTTTCTGTCTCTCTCTTGTTCCCACTTTCTTTTTTCCTCTCTCTCTATCCCCTCTTTTTTTAAAGAATAGTCACGGTTAAAAATAATTCTTGTTGAATCATACCGATTTGCCAATTTTCTCTATCTCTCACTTATCATCATCATCATTCTCCTTTTCTTCTTCTCCTTCTCCTTCCTCTATTATCTCTTCTTTGATCTTCTCTTCTTTTTCTATTTTCTCCTTCTCATTCGTCTTCTTTCAATATAGTATTAGATTTGGTTAGGTAATAA
Organism: Echinometra lucunter; assembly: GCA_029962745.1. Classification (NCBI taxonomy): domain Eukaryota; kingdom Metazoa; phylum Echinodermata; class Echinoidea; order Camarodonta; family Echinometridae; genus Echinometra; species Echinometra lucunter. The sequence continues at coordinate 42,727 of JAPZVO010000183.1, read as the reverse complement.
ATTAACACACACACTGCAATTCAATCGATTGTTATAGCCGCCCAATTTTTCGTTTATTTATTTATTATTTACATGAAAGCATAATGTTTTTACATTCCACAGATTTAAACGAATACCAAAACAAAACAGAAGCTAAAATTTACATAGAAATATAAATCGTAAAATATTACAGAGAATGTGGATGAAGAAAACAAAAGCATTGCAGCTGTCTTTGTTCTATCAAATGGTATTTGATATTCATAGCATTGGTTATATACGCAAAATACAAATCAAATATATTAATGAGTCTTAGAGATATGAAAACTTAACCAAATTATTTCTTCTTTCTAACGAACATAAGCCTAGTATGATGCAATATTTATATTATGAGTGTTATATATGTGAAGTCTCTATAGTAGATTCTGTTAAAGCTGTGCTTTAGATTTTTTTCTAATTGTAGCATTAAGATAGAACTGATTTCATTGTATTATTAAGATACATATTATTAAGATACATATACAGCTTATCTCGTTGTATTATTGAGATACATATAGAACTTAGCTAATTGTTTTATTAAGATACATATAGAACTTATCTCATTGTATTATTGAGATGCATATAGGACTTATCTAATTATTTTATTAGGATACATATAGAACTTAAATAATTGTATTACTAAGATACAGTATCATAGATTAACATCTAAAAAAACTAGATCAATAAATTCAATGCATTCAAATTTGAAACATATAAATTTAGTATGATGCAGCTCTTTACAAACTATAAGTGCAACAGTTTAATGACTACATTTTTATAGCACTTTATTCTATGAAATATATACGTATATATACCATGTCAAAGATATACACCTCCTGCAGCGTAATGGAAAAAAGAACCCCGAATCTTACCAGAACTCCTATAATTCAGTATTTCATGGGGTTTATGAGGTAAAACACAGAGAAAGTTATGTATCCGAGACTTACAAGATAATGGAAAATTAAATTTGAATATTATAACTACTAAGTGTAATTCAGCTACATGTTATACGAGTGTGTAATGAACAGCCCATCTCATTATAATTATTTTCATACTCGGAAAAAGAAAATCCAGTATGTTACAGCATAATAAACATTATGAGCTGAATCCTACAAATACCCTATCATGCCTATATAGCCTAATTCAGTCGTCTGTATTTCCATGAGCATGTAAGATTCTAACAGAGTTGTATATCAGAAATATAGCGAAAACATATTTATTTTTATATGTAATATTTCAAAATGATATTCTAGTAAATTAAACAATTACTTTGAATAATTCAGATATTTACTTGTTGGCATGTGAGATAACAACAACAAAACATTCCACATTTTGTACAGGTCTTGACAGATATCAACAGATCAAATCATACAAATGCTCTGTGTATTAAACGAAACATAATTATAATGAATGTAAAGAAAGCGTATCATCTCGATAAATAATTCTTCATATAATATACATCTAAGATTAACACGACACAATACAATACAACCTATACAGCACAATATCCAATTGAAAACTGCCAAAGGGCTTCACAACTATGAAGAGAAATAAGCAAATAAACAGCCAGTTATTGAAGAAGTAAGTCATGAACTTCTTTTTTTTTTCTTCTTCTTCTTCTTCTTCTTCTTCAAAAGTTCCAAAGAAGTGTAAATAAAAGCAAGAGAAGGCAGGAAGTTACAGATCTGGGGACCGTAAAGAGAGATTTTTTTTTCTCCCTACTTTGGATTGTCATGTGCTAACTAGAGGAGGGTATGCATGGTAAAGGGCCATTTTGAACTCTCTCTCTCTCTCCCTCTCCACTTTGAGTTGTCGTGTGGTAACTGGAGCAGGGTATAGGGTCATTTTGAACTCTCTCTCTCTCTCTCTCTCCACTTTGAGTTGTCACGTGGTAACTGGAGGAGTGTATAGGGTCATTTTGAACTCTCATTCTCTCTCTCTCTCTCTCTCTCTCTCTCTCTCTCTCGTTCCCACTCTTGTTCCCACTCTCTCTCTCATTCTCTCTCTCTTGTTCCCACTCTCTCTATCCCATTCTCTCTCTCTCTTGTTCCCACTCTCTCTCTCATTCTCTCTCTCTCTTGTTTCCATTCTCTCTCCCTCTCTTGTTCCCATTATCCCTCTCTTGTTCCCATTCTCTCCCTCTCTTGTTACCATTCTCTCCCTCTCTTATTACCACTCTCTTTTCACTCTCACTCTCGCTCCCACTCTTGTTCCCACTCTCACTCTCGCTTCCACTCTTTTTTCACTCTCTCTCTCTCTTTCTTCTGTTCCCACTGTTTTTCCCACTCTCTTTCTTGTTCCAGCTCTTTCTCTTCCTCTTTCTCTCTTTCTATCCCCTTCTTTTTTAAGTCACCTATTTTGATAGTTTTAATTGAATCACACTGACTTGCCACTTTTTCTCTCTATCTCCCATCTCTCCTCCTCATCCTCCTCCTCATCATCACCATTATTCTCGTTTTCTCCTTCTTCTCCTCCTCTTCATATATTATAAGATTTGGTAAAGTAACAAATAAAAACAATGCAATTTAACTGATTGTTATGGCCGCCTTATTTTTCATTTATCTATTATTTAAATGAAAGGACATGTGTACATTCTACTAAGAAGACAAAAGCAGAAAGGAAACTTTGAAATTTACTTAGAATCATAAATTGTTAATACTGCAGTGAATTAGATTATGAAATTATTTGTTTTTTTTTCATTTATCGAAAAACAAGCCTCGTTAAATGCAGTACAGTGTAGTTAGATATCATAGGTGTCAGCAATGTGTAGGCCTATAGTCTCTTTAGTAGATTTTTCTAAAACTGTGCTTATAGAATTTATGTCATTGTATTATTAAGAAACATATAGATAATTTCATTGTTTTATTAAGATACAATATCAAAGATTAACATCTCAAACAAAAAAAAAGAAAAATAAAGTCAAAGCATACAAATCTCCACGATATAAATGATAATGCAGCTATTTACATGCTACAAAAATTTATTCTAGAAAAGAAAATGTTTGTCAAAGATTTACACGTCCTGTATCATACTGAAAAATGAAAAAAAAAATGAATCTTACCAATACTCCATTTATCAAATATCAGAGATTAACATCTCAAACAAACAAAAGATCAATAAATTTAAAGCGTACAAAATTTGAAAGATATAAACTCAGTATAATGCAACTATTTACATGTATATGCTATGATTGCAACTTTAATGTCAAATATCCACCTCCTGTAGCATAATGATAAAAAAAGCATTAACAACACCCCCCCCCCTCAGAATGTTACCAAGAATCCATATAATTCAGCTACTTGTATTTAACCTAGTATTTATGAGATAAAAAAGTGCCACTTACATGACTTATACATATCCCAGACTAACATGTCTTACAGCACAATGCAAAATTATAAACTGAATCCTGCAAACATGGCAAATACACACTAAGAGAAAAAGGTGCAAGTTTGCACCCTAAATGCAACACTGACAGCACCTTTTGGGGTGCAATCTTGCACCCTATAGTAAAAAGGTGCAAAAACACACCTTTTGTTCTTGCTTGCACCCAAAAATGCCCCTCTGCACCCGAAAGGTGCAACTTTACACCTTTTAGGGTGCAGAAAATTTTGTGTACAAAAAGACACCTTCCCTAAAAGGGTGTAACTCTGCACCATTTTGGGTGCAAAATGTAGCTAACTGCACCTTTAAAGGTGCAAAAAGCTCGAAAAGGTGCAAAGTTGAATCCTAAAAGTTGCTCCTAGTGTTGCATTTGAAGGGTGCAAAATTGGACCTTTTTTATTAGTGTGTACCCCATATAATTCAGCTACCTCTATTTCCATGATACGAGCGTGTAATATTCTTATAGCATTTATTATATCCGAAATGTACCGCAATGAAAACATTACAGTGTTATTCGTAATACATATTCAAAATGATATTTCAGCAAATTAATTACTGAAATTATTCTGTATAACTGAGCTGTATACTTGCTATGGACATTGCGAGATAACTAGAATTAATCAAAACAAAACAAGGCAAAGAAACGAAAAACAATGTGAAAATGCATTCACTCTATCAAAGTAAAAACACATGGAAAGGACAATAGATCTTAACCTGTAGCTTGATATCATTATAACGATCTTTTGGTAGTACACCACAGACCCTTGCTCGAGTTATTTTAGACTTTAAACGGGTATGAATAATCAGCTGACTGAATCGCATTTGCTCTGTGTAAAGAAATATATATATATATATATATATATATATATATATATATATATATATATATATATATATATATACATATATGATATGATGTGTTGATCAAAAATATATTAAACATTAAAATGCAATATTGCAACAAGAAAATCCATTTATTATATAAACACATTACAAAAGAATACAATCGCTTTTACAAAGCGAAACATCCATGAGAAACTAATCAGATAGAGGGAGAAAACAATGAGCAAGTAAACCGTCAGTTATTGATTCAATAGGCATGCCCCCTTTTCTTTTCACCATTCTCCTTATGTTATATATACAAGGCTTTGTCTGTTCACACACACAAAAAAAAACAAATTAATTCATAATTAAGTCATAAAAAGGCTGGGATGGTGTAATATTCATTTCTTGAATGACAGTGCCGTAAAAACTAAAAACAACAACAGGATTTTTCTTCTCTCAGGATCTACAGAATTGGAAGTACGAACATAAGATGGGAGAGATTTGTGGGTTATTGGAGGAGGAGCTTAGGGTCGTTTGAACATGCTGAAGAATAGTTTTATATGAATTTTGCAAATACTCGATATTATACATCTATGTAAAATTATGAGCATTATACTTGCTATTGAAATAACGAGACAGTGCATATTCTTCAAAATACATATCAAAGATCAAAGTATCTTGTCGCAAAATGAAAACATTTCTAATTCATAATCTGACAACATTATGCAGGTAGGAATATTGTACATATCTCTTGAAGGGAATAAAAAGATGCAAGTACTTCCATTTATCATTTCCATCAAAACATAGATCAGCATGTCTCATAGCAAAAAAGGAAATGTCTATAAGTTTAAATATCTTACAAAATAATACCTTGTATAATGAAGGTATCTACATGTTGTGAATGCCGTATCAAATGAGAGTTTATCTATTTATCAGAATCTTCCTCTCCTCTTCCTTTTCTTTTTCTTCTTCTTCTTCCTCTTCTTCTTCTTCCTCTTCTTCTTCTTCCTCTTCTTCTTCTTCTTCTTCTTCTTCTTCTTCTTCTTCTTCTTCTTCTTCTTCTTCTTCTTCTTCTTCTTCTTCTTCTTCTTCTCCTTCTTCTCCTTCTTCTTTCTTTTTTCTTTCCTTTTTTTTCCTTTTCTTTTCTTCCCCCCTCAATGCTGTAATTGGACGTATGTCATATTAACTTTCTGCATTCCTATTTGCAATGTATAATCATGTATAATTCGCCGTTAGTTTGATTTATTGTTTATTGTATTTACTTAAGACAGTTTCATCTTGTTAAATGATTTGATACCAGTGAAAAACAATTTTCCATGTAATATGGACAATAAATACTCAATATCAATATCATATCAATATCAATATTTATCTTTTTTTTATAATAATTGACCTGAACATGTGTGTAATATAATTGCGGTTAATCAATATCACTTCATAACACACTTATCGAAATGTGCATTTACGTTAGAATGCTATAATAGTGGTATTCATATCATATATTTTTGTACAATGTAGTGAGCATGAAAAATCAATGTATTTGGAGGCAGACGGTTTATAATGATTTGATTTGATTTGATATATTTTTCCGTTTTACAATATATACAAGTGATATGAATTAATGTCATTCGGGCTCTAACAGGTGGATTGAAATCCAAAAAGAAATGATCTAGAGGCTGAACATCCTCTTGAATATGAGAATGTTATTTCCATCGCTAGCCACCATATTCCCTGGTGACGTCATCATCATTTTAGAAATTAGATCGTAATGCGGCATCTCAGCTATCATCGTCAGTCTGGTTGACAGAGGGAATAATGCTACTCTCCTCTTCTTATAATCACCCCCACTCATCACCTGATCAATCGAAAACGTCTTGAGGTCATCATCTAATGTCATGACGTAGAGGTCGTCTGTCATAGGATCGATACAGACATTCAAGATTATATCACTGGAGGTGATTTCCCTTTGAGCACCCTCTCTGTCGATGATGAACACTCTGTGAAGCTGAGTAATGATGTGACCTGACGACAGCACACCACGCATCATTATATTCTGTTTACACGTGATGGTATTCTTAATCTTACCATCAGCTGGGTTGATGACATATATCTTGGACTGCAGCACCTCAGCAGCGATGATCATCCCATCCTGGTCAACAGCAACATCCACCCATGGGACATCACCCGTCGTGTTTCTTGGTATTGTGACGTCATTGATCAGCTTCCACTGTCTGTCATACACACTGATGCATCCAGTCAAACTGTCTCCTGCACAATCTTTGCACGCTTTACCGCATACTACCTTGTCATCATTCAGCAATGCACAGGACATAACGTATGATAAATTACTATTGGTTATCACTCTCTGGGTGTGTTTAGTGTTCATATCAAACATATATGTATCCCTAGTCATAATATCTGTGAGGATCACATTGCATTCATCTATGCATCCTACAATGATCGGCAATGTGATTTTATCTTTGACATCGATTTTATCAATGAACCTCCACTCCCCATCACACCCATCAATCCCAGCACCCTCCTCAATCCTCACAGCCGAAACTTTGGAGGCATAGTCTTTGAAGAGCCTCTTCTCCACCTTGTAGTATGTCACATTTGTGGATTCCTCACAAAGCGCATGCCTTTCTTCTTCCCGTCCAGCACTTTCCATATTTGAGCTTACAGACTTCTTTGGATGCCTCTTAAAATAACAGACTGTACCACCAATAGATGCTATACAAACCAGAATTAAGAAACCAACAACTACTTGTAGGCTTAGCAAAGCTTTATTGGAATTGGGCTTAAATTGGGAAATAATCATTGTACCTTCTGTGCTTGGTGAAGATGATTCATAATCATTATCTTCATTAGGGTGCTGGGAAAATGTTGAATGTTTTATAGGTACAGTAGGAGGACAAGGGTCCGTGATATCAGTGACTTGTTTATTCTGGGTGGGATCCCATATTGAGTCCTTACAATCACATCTGTCTTTAGTTCCATCCAAAGTACTAGAACAGCAATACACTAAACTTCCTACTTTAGTCAACAAGGTCTGACTGAGGGTTTCATCCTGTTCTTGAGGAGAATTCAAAGGGGGTATCTTAATGCCATCTTGATAGCATGTAATGAGGCCTGGGATGTTCCCAAGAGGAGCTGTACAATGTAGTCTGATCCAATCTTGATCACTGTGCACCTCACTTAATGAACATAATGCCTTACCAGGAGAATATGCAACGAACAACGACATTTTGTAATTTTCAATTTGCATTGGATCATTCTGGTAGGCAAAGAGGATATATCTACCTTGGTCATGTCTTGAGACAGGATCGATCGTAAGGTACAGGAAACAGATTTTACCATTAGTCTCATTTCTAAGTTTTAGATTGGAGGATGGGAGAGGAGTTGGATTTCTCGAATTATAAAAAGGGGCACGATGGCCACGCTGAAGTGTGATTTCTTTACTATCACAGGAATAAGTGAAATTGAGAAATGAAGCATCCCCCTCATTAACATATATTTTTGTAATTTTACACTTAGTGAATGAAGTTAACATAATCAGGATAAAGATAGCATACTTTATGGGAATCTCTTCCATCTTCCAGCATTCTGAATGAATAGTCTCTATTAGGGGAAAAAGAAATATATGCGAGGAAATGCATAATAGATATTCACTTGAGTTAATCAGCACACTACTTTCATAATAATGGCAGTGACACTGGGAAGCTCCTCAGTTAGATTTCTGCAGATTACATACAGGTTGTACTAATGGTATGCTTTGTAGGTTGATCCCTGGGTTGATCGTCAAAACCTCTGACAGCCTCCTTATATTGTAAAAGCCTCTCGTGGTGACTTGCTGACGTGCCTGGCAAAAGAAAGCAAAAAATCATATAGACTTAATAAATTACTTGAAAATATTTAATGGTTCAGTATGTTCAGAGCCGTACCAATTTACACCATGTGTGTCCCACAATCGCTTGTACGAAATTACTGGAAAAATATCATAAAGGTAAATTTGTGAGGCTACATGTCTTTTTGTTTCTTCTTTCAATAGCTTAATGAACATTTATGGTTTATATTTTTCTTCCTAAAATATTTATTCATTTATTTATTTATTTCATTTTATTTGTCTTCTTTACCCAGGAACGCCTCGTCATGGTTTAGCACTGTTGTTCTTATGGGCCTGCACACAAAATAACACAAATGAAATATGATACAAAATGATATACAATACATGTGAAACAAATCAACAAAACGGTAACATAAACATTAAGAAAAAAGAAGCAAAACGAAATACATGTATATAGACCAAGTGAATAATAATGATAGTCATGATAGTAGTAGAATAAAATTGATTTGAAGGAAGAAAAAAAAAATCAAAATCTTTTCTAAAAGATGTGGTTCTGCTCATCACTCCCTTCTACACAAGCAACGTTACAATTGCTAACCTGAAAATAAAATAAAGTAACTTAACCCTTTCTGTACGAGCGGAGGGGAGGGGGCGGGGGATGGGAGACTGGAGACCCCCCCCCCCCCCTCCCCCCCCCCCCCCCCCCCCGAAAAAGTCTCCCACTCAATACCCGTACATTCACGGCACGCCATTTCCTTGCTATCTTTCTAAAAATCGATCATATATATTTTTTTTAATTCAGCAATTTTCAGTTATTCTAACTACACCCTGGTCCAGACAACACCCCACATTTGCAAAGCAATTGAAAAGTTAAAAACAAAGGAATACCTAAGAAATTCATACCAAAAGTATTTCTGTTGGCGTTATGAGTGCAAGGATCAAAAAGGAACTCCTTGCAGTAGTAAAGAAATATCTCTAGGACCATTTTACTTGATTATCAGTGAGAATGATATTACGCATATAATTGGCATGGAGTACCACTGAAAAATAAACACAAAAAAGAACGATAGATTGGGGTCTCGTATATGCGATTCTCGAGGTATACGTGCACAATATTGTAGCGATCTGTTATGTCGCGGCCAAGATATTAGTCGCAGAATAACCCAGTATACAGTTAAGAGTTAAAAATCAAAATTGCTTACCTCTTAATCTACCTCTCTGTGGTATATTATGGACGAGGCATGTGCACATACTTTTGTCACGAGTTGTCCAATTATATAATTGTATCAGCAACTTTCATTCTTTTCATAAGTTGATAGATATTAAGGAACAGCCTGAAATAAGCTTACCAGAGGCAGAATCTAAACACTTGCGAGTGATGACCTTTTCTTCAAATTATTTGGAGAAATGTGTGGATGAAACAGATCAATCCTTCTGTAGAGAGTAGATGTACAGGTCTCTAGTTAGACTGATCTGAAAAAGAAGAGGAAAAAGGAAAGACATGTGCAGTTCTAATAACCAGGCCCGTAATTAGGGGGGGGGGGCTCAGGGGGTTAACAGGGGGCTAAAAAAGTAAAGGTGAAAACTTTATCTCCAAGCTCCGAATGCATTATAAGAGGGATTTTTTTTCTCTTTTTTTTTAGATAAAAAAATCAAAATCCGAAGAAATAACCTTCCTATGTTGACCTACCCCCCCCCCCCCATTCCCGCTTGATCGGCGTTTATAATCATATTGAGAGTTTGATCGAGACACCGCGTGAATGAGTCACCGATCATCTGAGCGAGTAATTAACGTACGAAAGTGATTCAAAGTTAACTAAAATTGCTTTTGAAATTGACATGAAACGGTAATCAAGAAAGTGAAGTGTTTATTTCAAGATTTCAATGATCACATGTTTAAAGTGTGGAGTATTGCTCAAAACGCTCAACACTTAATACGATTTTGCTTCAGCGTTATCCCTGACTGTCGTTCTGAATATATAAAAGTAGGATATGCTCAGTGTCTTATTGGGAGATTGTAACGCTGGAAACAGGAGAATTTTTACCCCAAGAAATCGAGCGGCAAGTTGACCAAAATATAGATATACTTTCAGTAGCTAAGATTAAAAAAAAAATCATTTTTGTTTTTCGTTCGCTTGCTCGCTCCTCTCGTTTTATAAAAGCTATAAACAAGATGATTTTGGGCAGCAAGCAACTAATATTTCAGCAGAGAGGGAGCAAAGTTTTGGTGACTTTTCCATACATATTTATACATACTTTTGGGAGGGGACTGACCTCGCTTGCTCGTAAAAACGGAATGGTTTCCGACGGAAGAGAGGTACGAAGTATTAATAGAGTCATATTCGACACACAGGTGATCGAATATAAGCTTAAAGTAATAACACTTCTAATATGAAAAAGGATATATTTATCCTCGCTCGCTGGGCTCGCTCGTTTAATAATCACTGGTTTTCGAAAGTTTTCGAAAGCATAGAGAAATAGAGAAAATGAGGTTGCAACTCGCCATTCTGACTTTGCTTTCTAGAAGAAGGCGAAAAGGCAACTTGTCTCGTTAGCTTGCTTTCCTATATACAGGGCGCCTTGGCGAGATGCAGCAAACCCCTTTCGCGTCTTCTTGTACCAAACAAGTCGCTTTCTGTATGGTTATCACTCTCTGAGAGTGTTAAGTGTCGTGTAATACTATGAAGGCTTCTGTCTGATTATATAGGGAAGCTGAAAAATAATAATTTTAAAAAATGCCGCCGATATGAAGAAATAATAGCTCTTCTTTCGAACTTTTTGTTCTCTTTTCGAAATATATCATCATCATTATTACAGTCAGCATTTTCCGGGGGCAGCTTGTCAAAAGTCTTTTGACCCGCTCCTTCCTGATTCAACATCGATCTCCACCCATGGAGGGGTGTGTGATTCCGTTGCCCCGATATATATATATATATATATATATATATATATATATATATATATATATATATATATATATATAATGAAAGATGCAAATAAATAAACAAATTCCGTCAGACGTGAAAATTACAAATTTTCGGTCACAGGCCTTCATCAGGTAATGATGAAAATTTTATTAAGTATCAAACATATAAAGCGTAGAGCGCAAAGCACAAAAAGCTCCATGGATATCAAGCCAACCAAGGCGAAAAAGGGAGAGAGAGAGAGAGAGAGAGAGAGAGAAATGAAGAGAAAGAGAGAAGGAGAGAGAAGGGGAGGTAAAGATGACGTAATAAAAGGGAAAGGAAACAAAGAAGCGCAAGGCGCACAAAAACTCCAAGGAAACCAAGCAACCAAGAAAAGGACAAGAGAGAGAGAGAGAGATAAAATGACGTAACAAAAGGATGGCACAAATCAAAGAAAAGAAAAAAAAAAACACAGGGGGAAGAAAAAGAAGGGGAAAACAGTGAAAGAGGAGAAAAGACAAAAAATAAACCAAAAAAAGGGGGAAATAGGAACAGGAAAAGAAAGAAAAAGAAAAAGTGTGGATAGAAAAAGTAAGAGAGAGAAGAGGAAGAAGAAAAAATAGACGGAAGGAAAGAAAACCAAGCCTAGGAAATCTGAAATGAACGGAAAGTAACGTTAAGGCCAAACGGATATAAAGTTCCCAGTTCGAAGATGATCCTCTCTTCTAGTTGCTTCCTGATGGCATCATCTCCTCTACACCTTGAAATCGTCAATAGTATGTCCCGGTTGGTTAAAATGACGAGCTACTGGTAGTCCTTGTGTGTTCAGATGAATGGATCGTAGATACTCGGTGACGCGATCAGCCAGTCTGCGTTTTGTTTCTCCTATGTAGTACTTCTTACAAGCGGAACAAGATATCGCGTATACCAGGTTATCAGTAATGCATGAGAAAGATCCTTTCACCCTGTAGTTCCCTTTATGACCACTGATGACCTGGGTGTTGTCGATACGTCTGCACGTCTTAGAACGTGGTCGCTTGCACGGGGTAGATCCCTTTTCTGTAGGTTATGTACTTTGACTGCTGAAATGAGTGTGTACCAGCATAAACCCAAGGCTTCTGTCCTTTCTGAATGCTCTCAGCGGCGGTTCCTTGAATATCATAGATGTAGTGGGGTTGTCTAGTAGAGATTTGAAGTTTCTCCTGATAGATGATGATAACTCTGCCGTAGTTTGATCGAAAGTGAAGACGAGGGGTGTCCTAAAGCTGCTCTTGGTAGCGTTAAGCGACAAAGTATCCTTTCTGGTCACTCCGGCGATCCTCTTCATAGACTGATCGATGACATGTGGAGGATAGTTTCTGTTCAAGAAGAAATTCCTCATTTCCTCACAGCGCTTCTCAAAGTCATCTTGATTGCTACACAGGCGTCGTAGTCTTGTCAGTTGAGAATAAGGTATGGCCTTCTTGCAGGCAGGCGGGTGTGGAGACTGATATTTTGAGTAGCTGTGAGCGTCAGTTGGTTTGTAGTGCACACTGGTATCCAAGTGACCTCCTTTGTAGTGATGTCGATATCCAGAAAAGCTAAGTCTCCTCATCTAGCACTTTGATACTTTCCATCCAACGTTTTCATTTACCCACTCCATATCTGACACCTCTGTAACTTTTCTTTTTTTTTGCGCGCGCGATCCTTTTGTTACGTCATTCTCTCTCTCTCTCTCTCTCTCTCTCTCTCTTGTCCTTTTCTTGGTTGCTTGGTTTCCTTGGAGTTTTTATGCGCCTTGCGCTTCTTTGTTTCCTTTCCTTTTTATTACGTCATCTTTACCCCCTTCTCTCTCTCCTTCTCTCTTTCTCTTCATTTATCTCTCTCTCTCCCTTTTCCTCCTTGGTTGGTTTGATATCCATGGAGCTTTTTGTGCTTTGCGCTCTACGCTTTATATGTTTGAGTACTTAATAAAATTTTCATCATTACCTGATGAAGGCCTATGGCCGGAAATTTGTAATTTTCACGTCTGACGGAATTTGTTTATTTATTGGCATCTTTCATTTTCTTATTCAAACATTCCGAAGCAGAACTCATATTTTGATTATATATATATATATATATATATCTTTTGTAAAATAGAGCCGAGAAATAGATAAAAAAGTAAACATTTGTTCAGATAGATCTTGCACACACACTAAGAATTAAATTTGCGCAAAATGGTGCAAGCCTTCGAAAAAAAAGGCTTGTGTGATTTTTTTTTGCCACATATTAGACACACAGAGCCGAGAAATATACAGTAAAGTAAAACATTTTATGTAGATAGATCACACCATAAGATCACACACACTAAGACTTAAAGGTGTACAAGCCCTCGGTAAAAGGTGCAATGTGTAGCAATTTCCGAAAAAGTACAATATTTCCCCCTTTTGTTGAAGTATGAGCGAGATGGTGCAAACTTGTACCTTTTGTTAATCTCAAACGCATGCTGCCCCGTAACTTGTAGTCTTATTTGTTGTCCTTTTAACAGTTAATCATTTCAGTTTGCCATTAAATTTAGTACTTGTTATATTATGATAACATATCATGTTCATCTAAAATCTTTTTCATGTTTTCGTATAATAAATGAACGGTACTTTTGAGGACAATTTGGAACGTTGAGAGGGAAAAGACTACATCAAATTCCCATGTCATTGGCCAGTGAATTCGATAGGTAAATGCAATACCGGTGTCATCAACGCAAGCTCGAAGCTGCACACATGTACGTACGCACCAAATTAAAAAATCAAATTCAGCCGCACGATATCCAAATGTAAACGTAAAATATGATTTATATCTTGTAGAATATAAGACATGAAATTATTTATCTGTATTTAACCATGGCATGACATCACGTGTACTTTGATATTTGCTAACACTACGAACAAATATTTGTGGACTTGGATTCAGCTCGAGATCACAACTTACCAATAGAAACAGGAATGCATAGACGCCCACTTAAAATCCCCTCACATCTACGAATACATAATGATTTCAATATGGGAAACGTAGAACATGAATTTCACATAATAATCGACTGGACAAAATATCAAATATAAAGAAAGGCACTTTTTTGCTAAAGTAGATTAAATATCTGTAGAGTTTTGAAGGTAGAGCAATTTGTAAGACTTATGAAATTAGAAGATGAAAATACAATTGATCAATCTTCAAAGTTTCTTACATTTGTTATAAACATAAGGGGTGAATTCTGAAGGCATCATAAACTATGTTTCTGTTTCTCTTCCAAATTAATATGTAAAAACCATTCCTTTGTTTGTTATGCGTATTCAACTTTGTCTAATTTCATGATATCTTCTTTTTTTTTTCTTTTCTACATATTGTTACCATGCCTATGTATTGCAAAACAGTACATACATGTATGTGAATGACGTTTTTCACATAAATTCAAATTCAAATTCATATTCAAAATAACACTGAGTGTAGAAAAAGATCCAGCAACAGTATTCACGCATGTGGTAGTACAACTTGTTAAGTTTTGTGTAAAGTTAGACCTAAAGCCTAGGTGCACATGAATCAGTGATCTCATGGCATTTAATTGAAAGTTCACGCTTTCAATAAACAGGTGGGACTGGAAAAGCTCTACTTTCACCTATCGACCAAAATCTAACTGCATAATTTGTATAACCATGATAAGTCTTCTTGGGGACTTTGTCTGATTTGATTTTCATCGAAATCCCGACCTCTTACGCTTCAGTAAGCAAATGATACGAGAAAATTATGCAAATGAGGGAAAGTTTATCGCTTGTCCCTGCTCCGTGCCGCATCGAATAGTTAATTTGGCGTAAGATACTGTTAGTTAGTGACCTTAGGAAGATAAAAAATAAAATAATGATTTTCTTGTTGCAACCTGCATTGCTGCAGGTTGCAACAACTGAGATAAAGAAAATGCCTGCTTTATTCAAACTGTAGAACTCTTATACTGATTGTAGGCCACATAAAAGAAATGTGTTTTTATTTAAGAAATGTGTATGTTTCCTCGTTATTGAATAAAAAAACAACAACTAGTTTTGCATGTCTTTTTTAGCTTCTAAGTGCATCTCGTGTTTACACATTTATCATATCAATTTATAAAAGCTAGCAATGATTTGTTGTACTTGGTACAATTCATGTGCATGTCATTGTCACAACTTTAACAGAGATGAAATTTGTTTGCTTATGTTGTAGATGTACTTACCGGCCCTTACAGTGTATACTCCACTGAGAACAATGATCTTAATAAGCAGGGAATTATTTTCCTTCTTTTGCATGGGAGCTTGCTTTTCCATTATTATACGACCGCAGCAGGGTTGTTTTTACTTAAAGTGCACTGCAAAAACGATGGTGTTAAATTGGTGTTAGATTAACACCACTGGTGTTTATATAGGACAACTCTGATGGTGCTGTTGATTTAACACCAATTAAACACCACCGTTTGTGCAGTGTGCTATACAGAACTTTGAAGTATTTTTGCCAACAACCAAACTGGCTTATCAAATCTGAGAAGTAATATTATTTTCTGACTATGAATTGATGAAACAGAAAACTTTTGCTTGTCACTGCTTGGGAACCATTTTCAAGCCAGCTTATATAGCACTATTCGTTTTGTTATTGTAAAAATATCTCGCAAAGTTGGTATTGTTGATAGAAAGTTATGGTGCATGTTGCAGCATGTCGGATTGAAAGTATAGATTGGATGCTGCAGTATATGCTTATTTGCCTCATTAAACACAACTTGTTTCATCTTAACATGGAAAGGTGTAGGTCTATGTTTTATTTTCTTCAGTATTTGTATCTGAAAACGGACCCAAAAGGATCCCACAAAGGAGCAAAATTGCAGCCTTTCAAAGGACAAAATTTTCAGTTTTACACCCTAAATGGTGCAATATTGCACCCTTTAATGGTGCCAAATTGCGCCTTTTTAAAGGTGCAATGTTGTACCCGAAAAGGTGCTCCCACACTGCAAAAAGAGTGGTGTTAGATTCATCACCATGGGTGTTAAATATAACACGGTTAAAAATCAATAGAGGACCACACCGTCAGGTGTTGAAACTATACCGTGATGGTGTTGAAAAGTAATCACCTAGCACTTTTTGGTGTTGATTTGACACTGCAGCTGGTGATATTTTTGACACTGCGCTGGTGTTAATTCAACAATGACACTGCATGGTGTTGATTTGACACCCCTGGTGCTAATTTCATTGTTATAACACCAACCAAGTGTAAATAGGAGACCGCACCCTGTAGTGTTACTGTGGTGTAAATGTGATCACAATTTTTTCCAACACAAGGTTGTTTAGCAGGAAGTTCTCCTTCTTCTTGTTGAAGTTAAAACATCAACAAGAAGAACAGGAACTAATTACCCACCCCCCTAAAAAAACGTTTTAGATTTTAAGTGACACCCATGGGTGTTAATGTAACACTGAATACCGTTAATTTAACTCCAGCTTGGTGTTGTATATTTAACACCCGACTTTTTACAGTGCAGCAGTGTGGAATATTTTGCACATTTTTGAGCGCGAAAATGCACCTTTTTTAGGAGAAAATTTTAAACATTGCACCATAAATGGTGCAAAATTACACCGTCTTAAATGGTGCTCCCAGTGTTGCATTTTTTTTTTAAACTCGGAAAATTGCACCTTTTTTCTTAGTTGCATCGACAGCTGCCATTATATTCCAAGACCTCTCGCAATACCATAAGTCAATATGAGGATAAAATCGACTGGTGAATATACCATAACTTAAACTATACAATAAGATCAATATATGATACAAGAGAAAGATTCTATTCTTTAACTTAGAGGAATGGCACTAGGAACGTCATAGAAAAGGAGCAGGAGCGTCGTTTGTAAGCCACCCCTCTGTTGCGAAAAATACCAATGTAAATTACACGTAGTGACGCATTAGCCTCTTCTGAGTTATGAAAAATGATAATGTTTGTATTTGAAACGACCTAAGTATATCTCACGATAGGGAGTTAATCTTTAACTTCAAAGTAATTATCATCTTATCATCACGTACCATAGTTACTGATAAGCTACATGCAACTGATCCAGTGTCTATTGTAACTATACAGTGTGTATCAATAAAAAACGTTACACTTTTGAAACAATTATAAAAATTATATTCTACTATATTTTGAAGAGTTTTTTTCATGTTGATAGATGCACAAAGGTCTCATCTATCAAGTGCCACTCACGATACAAATTTTAATTCACGCTTGGCCGAACACATACTGTTTTTGTTCAAGGTTTGAAAAATGACTTGCGCCAAAATGAAAGAAGGGGTACAGTTAAACCAGTGGTCTAATTAAGTACTCCATTGCTCACTTGCCTTTTGCCACAGAGTGGCCCGACTGTCTGACATGTTGACTGACTGATCGATAGTTTGGGCATTTCATTTGTCAATAATTTGATCAATCAGTTGATTGATTGCCTGTTGATTAAATGATTACCTTATCGATTGACTGGTTGGCTGAATGATTGAATGACTGACTGATGCATCGACGGATTGATCTATCAGCTGATGTATGTATGGGCTGATTGTTGATTGATTTATTGATTGATTGATTGATTGACTGAATGATCTGAAGAGTTATTAATTTGGTACTTTTATTCTTGACTGAATGACTGGCATGTAGATTTGAGGTATGAGAGTTGTGAATTGTGTGCTCTAAAGATCTTGATGCAATTTTTGCACATTAATTCTCACCCATGCATAAAGCAGTAAAATCACTCAAATTAAGGTAAAAATTCCTTTCAAGCTTCCTAGACTACCGAAACTTTATCACAATCTTTTGCATGAGATTTTTTTAAATACATTTCAAATAGGATTACGTATTCGGACTGCTTGTTTAATGGTCCCTCTTTTCTGTAATTAGGCGCAACTGATAGATCAATCACTCAATGCATCAGTCATCCATCCATTCAGCCATTCCGTCAGTCAGTAAATCCATCAATCAATAAGGTAATCATTTAATCAACAGCCAATCATTCAACTAACGGATCAAATTATTGACGAATAAAGTGCCCAAACAATCGATCAGTCAGTCAACCTGTCAGGCAGTCGGGCAACTCTGTAGCAGAGAGCAATTTCTTTGAGTTGGAGTAAACTTATTTGGACCGCTGGTTTAATTGTCCATTTTCTTTCATTTTGCCGCAGTCATTTTTTCACACCCTGAACAAAAACAGTCAGTGTTCAGCCAAGCGCGAATTAAAATTTGTTTTCTGAGTGGCACTTGATAGATGAGACCCCGGTGCATGTATCAACATAAAAACTCTTCAAAATATTGTAGAATGTAATGTATATAATTGTTTCAAAAGTGTAACGTTTTTATTGATACACCCTGTAAAGGTGCATTGCTGCTTTCAAGTTATAGAAATGATATTTAACTTGAAATAAAAATCTTTAGTTCAAAGTACATTCAGTTTTATTCTTAATGATCATAACTCTGTGCTTGCATTACTGATGAGATGACGCTCTTGAAAATGAATTTGATTTCTTGTTTTATCTTTGATATACTTTCTTTTCACGGTATAGTTACATGAATAATAGGAAGAGTCGGGATGGGGTGGTGTTGGCGAATCCTTTAGATTCTGATCTTTCTACTCTTATCATCATACAAAGCAAAGGAATAGAAGCATCGTTTGTAAGCCACCTCTTGGTA
This sequence comes from Echinometra lucunter, assembly GCA_029962745.1. Lineage (NCBI taxonomy): Eukaryota > Metazoa > Echinodermata > Echinoidea > Camarodonta > Echinometridae > Echinometra > Echinometra lucunter. Next base: position 24,072 of record JAPZVO010000183.1, on the reverse strand, counting down.
GTGGAAAATGGCAGTGTAAATTACACGTACTGCCGCCATTAGCCTCTTCTCGGTTGTAAACTTATTTGAAACGGCCAAAGTACTAGCATAATCATCTATTTTATGAGAGGAAGTTAATTTTTCTCTGCAATATAAACATTGAATCATGTCTTAAGAGATATGCTGTATAATTATCTGATTAGTTAAAATGATTGATCTAATGCCTGTAGTATACAACGATGAACTATTGCATTCAAGTTATGGAAAGACATTTGGCTTGAAATGAAAATCCTTTATGTTCAAAGTAAAATATTTATTCTTGATCATGAATTGGGTTTGCATTGCTAATAAGATTACTTTGCTTTCTTTATCTTAGGTATCTTTTCTTATGGTATGCAGTACTGACATTTTGCTGAGTATCAGTGGGAGCGGGAAGGGGAAGGGGAAGGAGTTGTTACCCAATACTTTTTAAAAATATCCATTATGTAAGAAACAGACTTTCTATCTACCACCACCAGCACGCGTTTATTTGTGAACAGAACGTTAGTAGCCAGTGGCCTGTTTCTCGAAACCGTCATAAGTCAACTACTCGGCTAAGATCGCCGCTAGTTGGCTAGTTGTCCGTTAAGTGTTTCGCGAAGCCTTGTTTGCCAAGAGCAACGCCAACACCACGACTAAGAACTTATGACGCCTCTGACAGTATCCTGTCATATCTTTTTTCGTTGATATGCAGCGCCATCACATGTCATTAATTTGGTAGATTATGACTGGCCAAAATTGAAGCTACATAGATTTAAACATGATTCAGATCTATCATCTCTACAGGTTCCTGAAATCAGTAATTCATCCTTGCTTATATATGAAATTATATTTCATATATGAAATGATCTGCAAAAGAAAAAGGTTTCCTAAGGGGGTTTCTCCCGCGATTGTGACAGCTCACAAAAACTCATTTCTGCCACGTCAGGCAAGGCATAGTCGAAGGCATAGTCCATAGATTTCAGACCCATGTTTATTTAAAGATAAGTTGTATCGTAGATTTTTAAACAAAATACCTTTTAAGACACATATTTTAGAGGAAAAAAAGGAGAGGGAAGAGGAGGGACCAAAACGAAAATAGAAGTAAGGTGCCCAAATAGAGTCATATTCCGCTTATTTGCTTGTGTATTTTGACGACGAAATACCACTGGTAACAGGTACCACGAAAGAGAGTGTATATTTTTCCTCTCTCGCTGAGCTAGATCGTATAGATACAGGATGTTTCGGAAAGCAAACACATTCGGCAAATAAAATGAACAAATATATAATTTAGATATCTTTAGGCCCATCATGTATTTTGATGAAGAATTATCACTTCTACCATAAAAAGGAGTATAAATATTTTCCTCGCTCGCTGCGCTCGTAGAATATTTAGATGCAAGATGGTCTCTGAAAGCAAATAAATTAAGAGAGGTGACCAAATATATCAAAATAGATATTTTAAAGGCCCATCATGTATTTTGATGAAGAACTTTCACTTCTACAAGGAAAAGGAGTATATACCAATTTCACAACGCAAGAGGGCAGCAGACTGGAAAACATACTGTAGTGTGCACCCCAACTTTTATAGTACACGAGTCAATAGCGCGTGGATTTTTTTTTTCTATTTTGGACCAATATATGCAGATTTTTTTAATGTTTGCAATGAGGAATAATCAGGGAAGTTCAGGTCGTAGCTGTGCGGTGCTTAAATGCCACACCAATCGGAGAACGCTTAAAAATTGGAAGCTCACTGAGCTCACTGAGTGTGAAATTCACTCGCATTTGACTCATGAAGCCTGTTTGTGTGAGAAGCCGTACTCCCTACACAGGTTTTTCGTAAGGAATGTGAATGAATTCGTCGCTAGTGGGTAAAAAAAAACATCATCAAAAAGGACTCTGAAGTCACGAAAGGTTATTATTATGTAGTTTGGCATACAGTCTAAATGAGTGAAAACATGTAAACAACGTAACATTACGGGCTCCCGTTTACTACGACAGTGCCAGCAGTAGGGCTGCCATGCTGCGATCGAACTTTTACTGACAATAGTAAGAAGGAAAAGCAACGCAAGCACAAAAATACATCATACCTTCCTTCTGTCAAATATGACCATTGTCTTACCTCATCTACCCATGTATCCATGCGTTATTTTATGGATCGAGAATAAAGTAAATGCAACAATATCAGGGCATATCTCATATCTTTCAGTGATTTTGTACACAGAGCCAATCGCGGTCAGCGCTCTTGCACACTACAGCTATCGCGTCGCCGATAGAGGGCCAAATACATAAATCGGAGGTGGAATAGGTCTATATATCTATTTTTCCTAGCTCGCTGCGCTCGCTCGTATAGTATTCAGATACAAAATGGATTTGGGAAAGCAAACGAATTCGGCAAGCGTGGTGACTAAATGGTTATGACAAAACAGATATCTCATATTTCCATCGTGTATTTGGATGAAGAATTATCACCATAAAAACATTTTCCCTCGCTCGCTGCGCTCGCTTGTATAATATTTAGAAACAGGATAGTCTTTGAAAGCGGATTAATTAGGCAAGAGGGGTGACCAAATATGTAATTTAGTTATCTTATAGGCCCATCGTGTAGTTTGATGAAGAATTATCACTTCTACCATAAAAAAGAGTATATATTATTTTTTCTCGCTCGCTGGCTCGTATAATATCAAGATTGAGGATGGTCTTTGAAAGCAAATGAATTAGGCGAGAGAGGTGACCAAATATAAAATTTATCTTTAAGCCCATCATGGCGTTTGATGAAAAACTATCACTCCTACGAAAGAGTGTGTAGATTTTTTCCTCTCCCGCTGCGCTCGCTAGTATTATATTTTAGATACAGGATATTTTCGGAAAGCAAACACATTCGGCAAGTGAGGTGAACAAATATAATTTAGAAGAATACTGTGAAAGAGGCACACAGCTGAACATGCCTAGTTGAATTTATCGACGTTGGTCGTCGATAATCGGTGGCATTGTGAAGCGGCAATCTGGCCTCTACACCCCCTCCCCACCCCCCCCCCCCCCCCCCCAATGAAAAAAGTCTATCCACGCCCCTGCAGAGGATCCATTGGATCAAACTTCAAGTAAATTTTATGCAAATTACATAGACAGGGATAGAGTTAAGCATTGCCATAGAAAATGCAGAAATTTCAAAGTGCTTGAAATTGCAACAAACTTTGCATGTGATTTTGTTGTGATCATAGCTACAAATTTTCCCACAGGACCTATCGCTTTAAATCACATCTTAATGCAGACTTATACTAACTTATGCATCCCCAATATTGGATCCACAGACTACTGCATAATGGAGTTATGGAGTTAAGAATTCAAAAAGCTTCAAGCCATGGGACCCTCTATTGACAGTAAATACAATCAGAACAAAAAAATAAATAACCCCCCCCCCAAAAAAAAAAAAAAAAAAAAAAAAAACACGATCAGATTGCTGAAGATATTATGCTTGTTTCATTTAAATGACCGATCTCGCCTGTAAGTTATGCCTTTAGGTGCTTGCACCTTCCATGTTATTTTTTTGTGATACCATTAACTATGCATTTTCATGAAAAAACCAACAGAAATTAACAGATCAATGCACTTGCCATTGTTATCTTATTCAAAATGGTCATAGACTTACAGATAAGTTACACAGGTGAGGCCACACAATGCATTTGTAATTCTTGTTATAGCATTGAAAATGTGTTTTATTCATAAATTGGCATACAGATCAAGGAAAATTGTTTTTTTTTTTAATCAAACGATTCCTCAAAATTCGTGTTATTTTGTTACAATCAACTGCATATCAAAAGTTTTGTCTATAGCTGATATTTTCCCAGAATACAAGGTGGAATTTTAATTTTTTTGTACAAAATTTGCATATGTATTTGCTTAAATTTGCATAAGTTAACTTTCTTAAGATGGGTGCCAAATCACCAATTTCGTGGCACCCATCCTAAAATTAATCCTTTTGATACTTGATGCACAGACAAAAAAATGCGCATTTGTAAATTCTGCCCCCAAATTTGTTAACAGCCCTGGCTATAGATGGTGTTATACTGCATGGGGCAGGCTCTTCTCCGAAGGGCCACAGGTCCTTTTTTTCAAGAGGATATTACGACAGTAAAAAGCAATACAAATAAACAAATAAAAAAAGCATTCAGCAAGTAGAATTATGAATTATCATTTCCGTTTTCTTCTATACAGCGCGTCCCCCCAAAAAATGTCCCTCTCATTGAGCGCTAAATTGATTCTAAAATATGATATTCGTCCCAGTTAGATCTTCATATCATAAAAGCCTTTTTAATCCTGTAACTTATGAGAAAATTTCATCGGTCTCGCATCATTGGTTTTGAACAGAGAGTCCATTATGTAAAAGCAGTGTATTTTAGCCCATTCCAAGTTTGCAGTGCTACAATTTTGCACTGTCTTAATGTTTTCAATTAACTGCAGTGCTTTTGCCTTCTCTTCTCCATTTCATTTTAAAGTTTTGTTTAACAGAGAACATTTTTGTAGATGTAAAGTGTGAGCAAATTCACAACCTCCTTGTATGCCACTCAGCATGCATTTCAAAGGTACCAAACTCTTGATACTTCACGGAGTTCCTCTTGATCGTCTTGGTGCATGGTGGTGGCTGATCTGGGTATCGCCTTTGAAATGCACGTTGAGTGGTAAGGAGGCCGTGCGTTTTCTCATGCTTTAAAACAAGGAAAGCCCTTTGACGGGCAGTAAGCTGTTGACCAACCATATTGAAATCAGTCAAAAGTCAATATGACAAATAAACTAAAAGCTGACAAAATCTTCCACCCAACTGAATTAACTATGAATGAAAGACAAGAGTTGAAAGGAACAAAAATCTGTTAATTTCATTCTTACTTTAATTTCTGAATTTAAATTTCTGATTAAGCTGGACACCTGTTCATTTCTTGAATTCTTGTTTCCTTCCTTAACACTGCTAAAGCTCTTACATAAATCTTAAACCTTGTTTTGATTTATGTGGTCGCATTTTTATATAAATTCCGAGAGCTCAAAGCACCTGTTCATATTTCTTTTTCTTTATTGTCTTGAATTTCGTACCGCGGGTCGTGAATTTTACGATTTGGGATGCATAGTATGCGCCACGGGTCATGAATTTCGCATCGCGGTCGTGCATTTCACGACTTGGGATGCAAACTTCAGGACCTGGGATGCGAAATTCACGTCGCACATGACCTGTTGTCGAACGTACTTCAGGGCCACCATAGAAAACTCCTGAGTAGGCAAACGTCGCCCCCATCATTCCAGACTGCAGTTTACAAGGTCTCCTGCATCTTCTGTGCATGGTAGCAGCATTCCTCTAAAATACTTTGTTTGTTTTCAGACAAATACAAAGATTAAAGCACATTCCTGAATATAGTGTTTCTGTTGTGACAATTTTTTTCTTTCTTTTTTTTAAATGCATCATATCAAAATATGAGTAATGATCAGTTTCAAAGTAATCTGCATTGCCGCAGGTTGCAACAAGTGAGGTAAAGAAAATGCCTGCATTATTTGAACTGCAGGACTCTTATACTGTTTGTAGGCCACATGACAAAAATATGTTTAACTTAAGAAATGTGTATGTTTCCTCGCCATTGAATAATAAACCAGTTTTACATGTTGTTTTTTTTTCTTTTTAGCTTTAAAGTGCATCTCGTGTTTACACATTTAGCATATAAGTTTCTAAAAGCTAGTAATGATTTGTTGTACTTGGTACAATTCATGTACATGTCATTGTCACAACTTTAACAGGGATGAAGGTATGTAAATCTGCTTGCTTATGTTGAAGATGTACTTACAGGCCCTTACAGTGTATACTGAGAATAATGATCTTAATAACCACGGAATGATTTTCCTGGTTTTGCACAGGAGCTTGCTTTCCCTTTTTTATACGACCGCAGCTCGAAATTTCTCTTATGTCACAGGGGTTGTTTTCACTTAGTACTACACAGAACTTGGAAGATTTTTTTCCCCATCAACCAAGCTTGCTTATCAAATTTGAGAAGTAGTATTATTCTCTGATAATGAAGTGATGAAACAGAAAACTTTTTTGCTTGTCACTGCTTGTGAACAATTTTCAAGCCAGTTTATATAGCACTATTAATTTTGTTAATGTAAAAATATCTTGCGAAGTTGGTATTGTTAGAAAGTTATACAAAGTGCATCTCAACCATACGTATTCTGATTACAACTACAGTACTGTGCATGAACATGGTACAGCATGTTATATTGGTGACAACCCACTTCACCAAAGGCCCGCGAGACCGAAGGCCCGCGAGGCCGAAAATAGCAAATTGAAATCTATGATATCACACCGCTCTGACCAATTCCTGTGCCAGAAGGAAGTTTAACAATTATTAAGGGGCAACGAGGACTAAACATGCTAAAGGAGACATAATTATTTCATATACCGATAGCGCATAATTTGTGATGAAGGAAAATACGATACGAGAAAAGTCGGCCTCGCGGGCCTTCGGTCAAATGGGCGAACCCTGTCATATTCAAAGTATACATTGGATGCTACAATTTATGCTTATATGCCTCATTAAATACAACTTGTTTTATTTCAACATGGAAATGTATAGCACTCAGTTTTATTTTCTTCAGTATTTGTGTCTGCAAACGGACCAAAAAGGGTCCCATAAAGGCGCAAAATTGCACCTTTTTATAGGACAAAAGTTTCAATTTTACACCCTACATGGTGCAACATTGCACCCTCTAATGGAGCAAAATTTACCGTTTTTTAAAAGGTTCAATATCGTACCGAAAATTTGCTCCCAGTGTTGCATTTTTTGCATCTTTTTGAGTGCAAAAATGCACCTTTTATATGAGAAAAGTTTCAACATTGCACTCTAAATGGTGCAAAATTGGACCCTTTTTTCTTAGTTGCATCGACAACCATTATACTCCAAGACTTCTCACAGTGCTATAAATCAAGATGAGGATAAAATCGATTACTGAATATATCACAACTATAAAGTGTTTGATAAATATATTATACTTACAGTCTTAAAGAAAAAGATTCTATTCCTCATAAACTTTGAGGAAGAATGGAAGCAGGAACGTCATCGAAAAGGAATAGAAGCGTCGTTTGTAAGCCACCTCTCGGTTGCGGAAAATGGCAATGCAACTTGCACGTACTGACGGATTAGCCTCTTCTCAGTTATGAAAATGATAATTGCAATCATTAACTTGAATGTAATCATTATCCTCTTATATACCATAGCTACTGATAAGTTAGACATGCAACTGATCCAGTGTCTATTGTAACTATAGAGGTGCATTGCTGCTTTCAAGATATAGAAATGTTGTTTGACTTGCACTGCAAATGTTAAGTTCAAAGTGCACATGATGTTTGTTAAGGATCATAACTGTTTGCTTGCATTACTGATAAGATGACTCGCTTGAAAATGATTTTTATTTAATGGCATAGTTTCATACATAATGGGAAAAGTCGGGGGTGGGATGGTGTTAGCGAATCCTTTAGATTCTGGGCCCCATTTCATAAAAAGTTGTTATGATAGCAACTCTTGCTGGAATGGCAATTTTCATTATAAAAGCCAATCAGGAAGCAGAATTCTCACTGTTGCCATGGTAGTTACCATTCCAGCAGAAGTTGCTATCATAGCAACTTTTTATTAAACATATTTATATCTCTCATCATCATACATTTATTTCTAAATCTGTATATACCATTAGATGGCGCCATACTCCATGATGAGGCAGGGCTCTGTGATGAGGCAGAGCCCGACGTCACACGCCTCATTAATATTCATCACCTTTGATGGATCTGAAATATATGCCTAGGGTTAGGGTTAGGGCTATGGTTATGGTTACGGTTAGGGTCTTAGGGTTATGGTTAGGATTAGGGTTAGGGTTAGGGTAAGGGTTAGGGTTAGGGTGGTACCCGACTGACGCTCATATAGTCCCCCCCCCCCCCCCCCCCCGCCGCCCTTATTACAGAGTTTGGCTAAACTCAGTTTCAGTAGAAACATGGCGCAATTTCTCTTTATTTGTATGAAACTGAGTAGGTCCAACTCGGTAATAAAGGGCTCTGTGATAAGGCAGCCTCTCTGAATCGGCCACAAAGTCGTTCGTGAAACTTTGTCTCCTGAGGAAAGCTTAACAAACAAACAAATAGCCCTAAACAAATAAACTAAAGAAAGATTTTTGTTGGTTTTGACATTGTCATATTTCAATTACGCATGCAATGTCTGACTCCTGCCAGCTATCATTGTCTCCTAACATGCCTAAAGACCAGTTTTCACGGGGCATATGGCAAGCCGTTTTAAAATTACTTTTATTTCTTAATATCAAGAATTTTCATATGTTGACATCGGGTATTTTTACCTTGATATCAACAATTCATGTCTTGATATGAGAATTCAAGATTCTTATTTCTTGATATCAAGAAATAAGAATTAATGTTAACACGGCTTGCCATAAAGGCACTCGAATGGTTCGCGAAAAATGCAAATATTGAAAACATGGCAAAGTCCAACATTCGTATTTTAGGTTCCAAAAGATCTCCATTACATGCGGGGGGTTCTTGAGCGTCATCAATTGTTCTTCCCCCCCCCCCCCTCTTTTTTTTTGTGCGGTGGGAGTTGGACATTTGTGGGTTTTTTTCGAAAGTTTCCACATCCCGCAAACAATTACCTTCAAAAATGTTTACAATGAGTTGGGTACGTATTATCCTTCCCCCTATCAGTGTTGTAGTATCGGTTGTAGTTGTAGTTGATACTCGGCCTTGTCCTTAAGGCGCCCTACTAAAAAGGCATGTTTTTTAATACCATGCGCTGCTCTCCGCCCCCCCCCCCCCAACGACAATCAACAATTATAACAACAACAATAGCAATAGCAACAGTAACAACAAAACCATAACCCAACATTTCAGGGTTGAAAATTAATGATCAAGATTGCAGGAACTGAGACCACAACGCAAGCATGGAGCCAAGAGGCAATGGGTTCGTAGTTTAATTTATGGGCTCGTGTAAGGGTGCTTCAAAGACCTTTCTTGGAATTATATTAGAACTCGCAATATCTTTTTGTTGAAGTGATATTAGTAGCTCAAATTTTTAATATAACTGATAAGGCACCCTTATTGATTGACACATTTTAACAGAGATGTGTGGGGCTCGTTATTGTTTTGGCAATATTGTATAAGTAGAAGAAAAAAAATCAACATGCATTACTATTTCCCTATGGTATAGTCTTGGCAATATTGTATAAGAAGGAGAATAAAAATCAACATGCATTACTATTTCCCTATGGTATAGGCAACATCACAGCAAATGGTAATAGAAGATGATCGTATTAAACGTAGAAGGTATATGGGACAACTATCCCCTGGACGATTATCCTCCTTACAAGACCCCCTCCCCCAATTTCGGTGTCTTGGAAAGTTACCCCCTTGTGCAATAGGCCTACCCAAAGGCCCCGTTTCATAAAACTTGTTATCAGTAACAATTGCCAAAATTATATGACAAATTTGCTCTTAGCCAATCAGATGCAAGGAATTCAGTAGCTTAAGTTTTAACAGTTATTGCAACTTGATATTGATAACAAGTTTTATGAAACGGGGCCCAGGTTTTGATAATTCCGGGGACAATTGTTGGGGAGGGGATATTCTGGAATATGTATACATAATAGTTTCACTGGAGTATACACAGTTACAAAACTTGTAATGCACCATCGCATAGGAATAGTAATGACATAATTTATGTGTAAAACAGTAGCCTCATTGGATCGTACTCATTGATGAAGTGTGAGGCAAGTGAATGTCATCAATGTTTTATGAAAAATCCATGTATAATGACAGCATTCTTTGAAAAATGTGAAACATAATGAAATATGCATAAAATGATATGCATTTGCTTGTTTATATCCACAAAATTTTGCACAGCATGTTTATTCATTTATTCATTTATTCATTTATTCATTTATTTAGTTATTTATTAAGTCATTCATTTATTCATTGGGGAGTGAAATATTGTAGTAGCATGATTGTACATTTGCATTTGAGTATTCAATTTTATTTCAGAATTAGTGTGTGTGTGTGTGTGTGTGAGTGAGAGAGAGAGAGAGAGGGGGGGGTGGCGGCACCAAGGGGGGGCATGGGGGGCATTTGCCCCCCCACTCAGAAGCTCTGCCCCCCCAGTTGCCCCCCCCAGAAATTTTGAGGACTGAAAAGAAAAATTATACAGTAATTTGTAAATAAGTAGATGTTGTCATAAGCATCATATTCAAGCTGTGAAGTACTCTAAAATACCATTTTCCGCTCTTCAAAACTTCAATATTTTAAAATTTCTTTTCTAAAATGCGATTAAAAACAGAAAAAGGAGCCATTTTGGGCTCGCTCACTTCGCTCCATCGTCACATTTTTAAATTTCTTTTCTAAAATGCGATTAAAAACAGGAAAAGTAGAAATTTTTTGGCTCGCTCGCTTCGCTCGCTCGTCATATTTTAGAATATTTATTCGAAAATGCGATTAAAAACAACAAAAAATGGTTATTTTTTGTTCGCTCGCTACGCTGGCTCGCAAAATTGATTTCAAAAATTCAATTATCACCCTCCTCCTAAAAGTGGATTTACGCAGGCGACTGAAACTCGCGCTTCACGCTCGATTTTTCCATACACGCAAAAAAAAAAATTGACTGCCCTTGCCCCCCCCCCCAACATTTTCTTTTGCCCTCCATTTGCCCCCCACTTTAACAATCCTGGTGCCGCCACTGGGGTAGAGTTACGGAAAGAGAAATAAAGCCCCAGTGTATAAAGTATAATTTTACATGAAATCAAGAAAATAGTACGCCATTCGACACCATTTTCTTACTCTAGGGTCATGATATCTTGTATTTTGTCTCATTTGTCAGAGGGAGTCTCCCTTATGCCCTTCGCCCCCTCTATGACTTTATCAAATATGTAAATAAGTTTTCATTATCTCTTCTTCTTCCTCTCTCTATCTCTGTATCTCTCTTCCCCTTCCTCTATTTACTTGTCTTGGCTTGCTTATTCCGCCATCTAATTCTCTGCTCTATCCGTCTGTCTCATTCTCTATCTCTTGTACTTAATTTGTTCTCTCTCTCTCTCTCTATTTCTCTTGCCCCCCCCTCTCGTTCCCACTCTTGCTCTTTCTCTCTCTGTCCTACAGGTTCTTTCTCTTTCCCCAAGTCGTCTCCTCCTCGTCCTCGTCCTTCCTCCTCGTCCTCCTCGTCCTCCTCCCCTCCTCCTACTGCTGCTTCTCCTCATCATTATTTTCATTTTCTCCTTCTTCTCTTCCTCTTCACATAGCATGAGATTGTGTAAAATAACAAATAAAAACACTGCAATTTAACTGACGGATATGGTTTCATATTTTTCATTCATTATCAAAATGAAATAAGATATGGTATATTCCAGAAAGAAGACAAAAGCAGAAAGATAACTTTGAAATTTACAAAGAAATATAATCGTAAATACTACAGTGAATGTAGATTTGGATGACGAACGCATTGCAGCTTTATTTGTTCTATCAAAGTGTATTTCAGATCTATGGCATTTTCATCAAGAATACAAATCAAATATGTTAATGTATCTTTAATAATTATAACGATATGAAACTTCACGAAATTATTTGTTCTGTTTATGATAAGCTTAATGCAGTAAAGCTTATTAAGATATTACGAGTATTACTGTTAGCGATATATATACGGTCTCTTTAATAAATTGTTAAAACTGTGCTTATAGAAATTATCTCATTACAACATTAAGACACATATAGACCTTATCTCATTTTTTCATTAAGATAGTATCAAAGATTTATTAAACATCTCCAACAAACAGAAGATAAATAAATTCAAAGCATACACATTTGAAAGATATAAACTCAGTAGTATAATGTAGAAATTTACACGAGTTGCTATGAGTGCAACTTTTCAAATGATTACACTCGTATAGCACTTTATTCTACATATATATAAAATGTATGTCAGGTTTACACCTTCTGTAGCACTAAAAAGAATGAATCTTACCAACAATCCACATAATTCAGCTGCCTGTATTTACATGGTATTTATGAGATAAAAAAGGAAACCTTATGGCATATCCGAGACTAACATGTCATACAGCATAACGGAAAACCAAATTTAAATATTACAAACAGTAAATGTAATTCAGCTACATGTATTTACATGTTATACCTGTGTGCAAGATAACAAAATAGCCTACCTTATTACATTTTTATACTCGGAAATAAAATAAATATCCAATATGTAACAGCATAATGAAAATTTATGAACTCAATCCTGCAAATATCCCATATAATTCAGCTGTCTGTATTTCCATGATACTATCATGTAAGATTGTATGGAGTTTATATCAGAAATAGAATGAAAACATATCACATTGTTATATGTAATATTTCAAAATAATATTTGAGCAAATTAAACAATTACTTTGCATAATTCAAATATACTTGTTGGCATGTGAAATGACACCAGTAACAACAACAAAACATTCCACATTTGAAAAGGTCTTGAGAAAAAAATCAACAGATCAAATCGTACAAATGCTCCGTGCATTAAACGAAGCTGCGTTTTAATGTTACAAATAATGAATGTAGATAATGGGTATATTCTCGATAAATAGTTCTTCATAATACATCTAAGATTAACACGACACGTTATAATGCAACAATAAAGCGCAAAATTCATTTGAAAATTGCCAAAGCACTTCACAACAATGAAGAGAAATAAGCAAATAAACAGTCACTTATTGAAGAAGCATGTCACGAGCTTTTTTTTTTCCTTCCAAAATTCAAAAGAAGTGGAAGTACGGACAAAAGAAGGGAGGAAGTTTCAGATTTGGCGACCATAAAGAGGAATTTTTCTCTCTCTACTTTGATTTGTCACGTGGTAACTGGAGAAGGGTATATGGTCATTTTGAACGAACTCTCTCTCTCTCTCTCTCTCTCTCTCCACTTTGATTTGTCACGTGGTAAGCGGAGGAGGGTATAGGGTCATTTTGAACGAACTCTCTCTCTCTCTCTCTCTACTTTGATTTGTCACGTGGTAAGCGGAGGAGGGTATAGGGTCATTTTGAACTCTCTCTCTCTCTCTCTCTACTTTGATTTGTCACGTGGTAAGCGGAGGAGGGTATAGGGTCATTTTGAACTCTCCCCCCCCCCCTCTCTCTCTCTCTCTCTCTCTCTCTCTCTCTCACGCTCTCTACTTTGAGTTGCATGTCACGCGGCAACTGGAGGAGGGTAAAGGGTCATTATGAAAAGTGTTGATAGATAGTATGAATCTTGCTATTACTCCATATAATATACAGCTATGTACAAGTTGTGAACATAAAATGTGAATGATCTCTTGACAGACAACGAGGCATTTTATTCTATCAAACATGCATATCAAAGATCAACATGTCTTGACACAAATGAACTGTGTCTATTATTATAATAATGATGTGTATGCACAACATAGTCTCTTGAAAGATGTTATTGCTCGTAATGCTCTTTTCTGCAAAACATGCAGTTCTTTATTCAAAATTCAAGATTCTTATTGCTTGATATCAAGAAATAAGAATAAATGTTAAAATAGCTTACCATACGGGCACTCGAACGGTTCGCGAAAAATCATGCAAATGTTGAATACATGGCAAAGTCCAACATTCGTATTTTAGGTTCCAAAAGTCCTGTATTACATGCGCATGGCTCGTCAGCGTCATCAATTATGCTTTCTTTTCTTTTTTTTTTTTTTTTTAGTTTGGTGGGAGTTGGGAATTTCTTTCGAAAGCTTCCACATCCCGTAAACATGTTTACAACAAATAGGGTACGTATTAAGTCCTTCTCCTTTCAGTTTTGCAGTGTCTTTAGACATGATGCTCGGCCTTGGCCTCAAGGCTCCTTATGAAGGCATATTTTTTTCAATGCCTTTGCCTTGTGGATTCGGGCCTTCATACAAAACTGGCCCCAGTAACAAACAACAATAATTAAAACGACAGCAAAAAAAAAACAAAACAAACAAACCAACAACCAACCAAAAAAACAAAAAAACAAACAAACAAAAAAACCGTTACCCAACATTTCACTGGGTGAAAACTAATGATCAAGAGTTTAAAGAACATTCTAAATATTGACATCACAATGCATGCATGGAATCAAAAGGCAATGAGTTCCATTTTGATAATAGTTCATTTAAAAGGCTCGTGTATGGGTGCGTCAATTACCTTTCTTAAAACTGTATTTGAGCTCTCAATATCTTTTTGTTGAAGTGATATTTGTAGCTCATATTTGAATGTAGTATAATTGACAAGAACCCTTATACATACAGAGGAAAATGCCTTTTGTTGAGTGGCACATTTTAACAGAGATGTATGGGGCTCGTTATTGTTTGGGCAATATTGTAGCAGAAGAAAAAGAATCCACATGCATTATTATTATTATTTCCCTGTGGTATAGGCAATATCAAAACAAATGGTATTAGAAGATGATTGTATTAAACACAGAAGAGAGTTGGGACAACTATCCCCTTGACAATAATCCCCCCAAAAACCCCCCCCCCCCCTCCTCCCCTCCATTTCAGTTTCTCGGAAAGATAACCCCTAGTATATTATATCCAAGGTTTCTTGTAATTCTAGTGACAACTGTCTCAGTGCAAAAAAAAGAAAGGAAAAAAGAAATAATATTTCTTAAGTTTGAATCTTACCAAAATAACTAGTATATATGCAAATATTCGCATGTTGTTTATGGATGTGATTTTGTGAATAGCCTCTGGAGTAGCAAGGAAATTCTGTAACTTATTACCATGGTAACATTGTTACAGTTGTTCATTTTTAGTTTATTTTTTCTTTTTTGTTGACATTAACCTGTATATTATAATATTACAGTTAATCAATGCACACTACATTACACACATATCATAATCTGTATCTACATCTACACTGCACGCTATATATATATATATATATATATATATATATATATATATATATATATATATACATGTATGTATATCAATCCTGATAATGGTATTCGTACCATATCTTTTCCTATAATGTATGCAGTGGGCATGAGAAAATCAGTCTGTTTGGAGGCATAAAGTCTTCAGTAATCCTTTAAAAAATGTCATTTTGGCTACAACCGACAAATCGAAATGCAACAGGAATTGGTTTAGAGGCTGAACATCTTCTTGAATACGAGAATGTTGTCCCCATCGCTAGCAATCATATTCCGTGATGACGTCATCATTCCGCGAGAATAGAGAAGGTGAAACCGGCGAACTTTATCGGTCATGCTGGTTGATAGAGGGAATGATGCTACTCTTCTCTTCTTCATATCACCCCCACTCATCACCTGATCAATCACACATGTCTTGTACTCATCATCTGATGTCATGACGTAGAGGTCGTCTGTCATAGGATCGATACAGACATCGCAGATTTTATCGCTGTGGGTGATTTCCCTTTGAGCACCCATTCTGTCGATGATGAATGCTGTTTGATCTGCTGGTGAGGGTCGAGCAATAATTTGATCTGATGACAGCACACCACGCATCACTATATCCTGTTTACACGTGATGGTATTCATAATCTTACCATCAGCTGGATTGATGACGTATATCCTAGACTGACCCCCCTCAGCAGCGATGATCATCCCATCCTGGTCAGCAGCAACATCCACCCATGTGAAACCACGCGTCGTGTTTCTTGGTATTGTGACGTCATTAATCAAGTTCCACTGTCTGTCATACACACTGATGCATCCAGTCAAACTGTCTCCTGTACAATCTTTGCGCCCCATACCGCATACGACCTTGCCATCATTCAGCAATGCACAGGACACAACCCATGATGTATAACTACTGGTTATCACTCTCTGAGTGTGTTTAGTGTTCATATCTAACATGTATGTATGTGTCTTAGATGCTAGTTGGTTTGTGATGATCACATTGCATTCATCTTTGCATCCGACAATACGCGGCTTTGTTATTTTATCTTTGACAATGACTGTATCAATGAGCCTCCACTCCCAGTCATACCAATCTCTCTCAGCACCCTTCTCAGTCTTCACAGCCGAAACTTTGGAGTTCCTTTCTTTGCGGAGCCTCTTCTCCTTCTTGTAGTACACCGTATTTGTGGATACCTCATGAAGCGCATGCCTTTCTTCTTGCCGTTTAGCACTTTCCATGTTTGAGATTGCAGAATTCATTTGATGCCTCTTGAAATAATAGACTGTACCACCAATAGATGCTATAGAAGCCAGAATTAAGAAACCAACAACTACTTGTAGTGTAAGCAAAGCTTTATTGGAATTGGGCTTTTGGGAAATAATCATTGTACCTTCTGTGCTTGGTGAAGATGATTCATAATCATTATCTTCAATAGGGTGCTGGGAAAATGTCGGATATTGAATAGATACAGTATGAGGACAAGGGTCCGTGATATTTGTGACTTGTTCATTTTGGGTGGGATCCCACACTGAGTCCTTACAATCACACCTGTCTTTAGTTCTATCTAAGGTACTAGAACAGCAATACACTAAACTTCCTACTTTAGCCAACAAGGTCTGACTTAGAGTTTCATCCTGCTGTTGAGGATAATTCAAAGGGGGTATCTCAATGCCATTTTGAAAGCAGATAACAAACCCTGCAATGTTGCCAAGAGGAGCTGTACATTGTAGTCTGATCCAATCTTGATGAATGTACTCGTCACTTAATGAACATGATGCCTTACCAGGAGGATATGAAACGACCAACAAAACTCTATCATCTTCAAGTTGTCTTGGATCATCCTTGTAAGCAGTGAGGATGTATTTCCCTTTGTCATCTCTTGAGACAGGATTGATTGTAAGGTATAGAAAACAGATTTCACCAATAGTCTCATTTCTAAGTTTTAGACTGGAAGATGAAGGAGGAGTTGGATTTCTAGAATTGTAAAAAGGAGCACCATAATGACCATTAACACGCTGAAGTGTGATTTCTTTACTATCACATGAATAAGTGAAATTGAGAAATGCAACATCCCCCTCATTAAAACTTATCGCTGTAATTTCACTTTCAGTGAATGAAGGTAACATAATCAGGATAAAGATAGCATACTTTATCGGAATCTCTTCCATCTCCCAGTATTCTGAATGAATAATGTATACTAGGGTAAAATGAATCTAAGAGATGATATGCATAAGTAGATAGTTCTTTGAGATAGTTAATTAAAACACTGATTTCAAAATAATGAGTGGGATGACATATACAATGCTGGAAAGTGCCACAATTTGATTTCTGGAGATCAAACACTGATGGTATACTCTGTAGGTTGATCCCTGGGTTGATCATCAACAGCTCTGATGGCCTCCTTATTATAGTGGCTTGTTGACGTGCTTGGCAAATGAAAGCAAAAATTCATTCAGACTTAATAAATTACCTGAAAATATTTATTGGTTCAGCCTGTTCAGAGCTGTATACCAATCTACACCAGATGAGTCCCACAATCGCTTGTACGAAGCATTTTACTGGGAAAATATTTTACAGTTAAGTTTGTGATGCTACATGCCTTTTTGTTTCTTCTTTCAATAGCTTAGTGAACATGTTTGGTTTACATTCCCCCCCCCCCCTTGTATGATGTGGTTCTGCCCATCACTCCCTTCTACACATGCAACGTTACAATTGTTAACCTGAAAATAACTTTAAGGAACTTAACCCTTACTGTACCGGGGGGGGGGGGGATGGGAGACTCGGAGACCCACCCCCCCCCCCAAAAAAAAAAAAAAAAAAAAAAAAAAAACCCTTCCAATTCCAACCAATGCATTCACGGCAGGCCATTTTCTTGCAGTTATTCTAACTACATCCTGGCCCAGACAACACGCCATATTTGCAAAGCGATTGAAAAGTTAAAACAAAGAAGTACGTAAAAAATTAATAACAAAGGTATTCCTGTTGGGCTTACTTCGAACCATCGGGTGATCGCGTCGGGCCGTGTAATCGCGTAACCCGACTTTTCGTGAAAACAGCCCCCTGTATTTACGAAAGGTTGGGTAAATCGTGTGGTAAAAATGTGATTTTTAGCAATTGTGGTCATTGACATAAGACTAATCTTTTACGCGAATATTCGTGAGAAAACTACCTTCAAATGACGAAGTATCGGGTAAAAAAAATAAATTTTGATATTAATCTATTTATGATATGCAAGTACTTCAGTTTCAGTGGCGTAACAGCCGGGGGGCAGGGGGGGGGGGCAGAGTGCCCCCCCCCCTGAAGGATTTCAGCGGGAAAATCCACCAAACCACCGGGAAAAAATGAAAGGGAGAGAAAAGAAGAAAAAGGAAGGGAGAAAGGAAGAAGAAGAAAGGAAAAGAAAGAAGAAAGGAAAAGAAAGAAGGAGTAAGGGAGAGAAAGAAGGAGAAAGGGAAAGGAAGAAGGAGAACGGGAAAGAAAAAAGGAAAAGGGGATAGAGAAGAAGAGAGAGAGGGGGGGGAAGAGGGAAAGGGAGAAAAAGAAAAATGGTAAAGGGAAACAAAAGAAATGAGGGAAAATTTAGTACCCAAACCCCGGAGTTTCCGGGGGCTCCACTCCCTGGACCCCCGCAGTGGCTTTCCCTGTTGACCCCATCAGGGGCCCTAAGCCAGAACCCTGGGCCCCACCCGCTAAGGGCTTCGCAACAAGCAAATCGCGCTGCGTGCTCACCTCCGCATATTCTATTTCTAGACTTAGATACCGGGTAATTTTCGGCTCTGTCCCCCCCCCCCCCCCCCCCCGATAACAGGCAGAGAATGTAAGAGGCCGGGAAAAGTCAACGAACAATTTATTCAAAGAAACGTCAGAGCTTCCGCGCTTCGCGCGGGAGGGGAAAATCACCATCCCTGCACCCTACCCCTAGCATGCCTAGGGAGCGCGCTTTGCACTATCGTCCTCCTAAAATGAAATCACTGATTCTAGACTAAATTACCGGGAAATTTTTGGGTATGCCCGCTCCCCCCCCCCCCCGATAACAAGCAGAAAGCGTAAGAAGAGCGGGAACTGACAGCAAAAAGAAAAAACGTCGGAGCTTCCTGCACCCCCTACAGAGCACTACCATCTCCCTAAAAATGAAATCCTAGTTACGCCGCAGAAGATAGACTTAATTACCGACAACTAACAATTCAAAGAAACGTCGGAGCTTTCTCTAGGGAGCACTACATTGGCGTAAATTCCAGGGGGTGGGGGATCTATCACCCCCACTACGGGGAGAGGGGGGATGGTGTGTACAAATTTTCCCCCCCAGGCAGACACACTTTTTAAGGAAGAAAATATATTTTGATTAATCAGTTAGTAAAAATTCTGAATATCTATCATAAACAACATTTTAGAATTTCTATTTGAAAATGCTACTGAAAACAAAAAAGTGGTTATTTTTGGCTCGCTCGCTTCGCTTGCTCGTCAAAATCTTAGGATTTCCATCCGAAAATGCGATTAACATCGAGAAAAGTAGTTATTTTTGTCTCGCTCACTTCGCTCTTTCGTCATATTTTAGAATTCTTATTCAAAAATGCGATTCAAAACCAGAAAAGTGGTTATTTTCTGCTCGCTCGCTTCGCTCGCTCGCAAAATAGATATCAAAATGTGTGTGAGAGGGAAAAAATTGTTTAAAAAGTTTTTATCCCCACTCCTCAAATTGGATTTACGCCGGTGGAGCACTACCGTCCTCCTAAAATGCAGTCGTAGCTATGCCACAGATTCTAGACATAGACTAGTTACCGGGAAATTTTGGGGTCTGCCCCCCCCCCCTGATAACAGGTACCTGTTACGCCCCTGTTCAGTTTCATTATAATTAGGTTCCAAACTGTTGAATTTTAACGTATTAACAGACTTCCATGGAAATGCCAAATATATATCTTTTCTTTACTATCACTGATCATGGGGGGGGGGGGGGGTGGCTAATCACGTGTGATGATAAAATTTTGGTGAATGAGTGAGAAGACCTATACCAAAGAATTTGTTAATTAATATGCATTAAAGTATATGGCTTGTAGATGTACGACATTGATCTTCAAAAGATAATGCACTTTGAAAATCTGATAAATTTAATCAACACAAAACACATATACATTGCAGTTATCTCCTTCACAAACTCTCCACTACTCCATCCTTTCCCATTCTCTGCCCCCCCCCCCCACTCTCTCTCTCTCTCTCTCTCTCGGACACCCTCGAATTTTCATCAAATAATCTCGCCTGAATTGATTTTTCATCTCTTTCTTCCTGTATCGATCCCTGTCTCTCTTTCCAACCCTTTCCATCTCTCTTGAACACACCCTCTTGGTTGCTTCATTTTTCACCTACCCCCATATTCATTTCATAAGAGGGGGGCTTCAGTATTTTCTTAGATATGCATGTATACATGTCCCGGATACATGTATTACAATTATCACATTCTTTTAAAAATTGCGGGGGATTACACAATCAATATCAAAGTACACTTGTAGTAAAAAAAAAAATGAATTTGCCATGTAATGATTATTTTTCTGCATGGTGATTACAGTCATGTACATGTTAAAATAGGTTCATTCCGATAAAAAGGAAACTACATCAGCCTTCATTCATCAATTGAAAGTAAAATATATTTCATATTACTAATAACAATTTTTTAAAATCATATACTCTGTTCACAACTTACAACAAAATAAAGAACAGTCTATAGAGTTTTACATCACTACCATTCAAATGTTAGTAATTCAAATTGCCAACATGTATCAAGGCCCAATAGAATCCTTCTCTACTTTAAATAATACTTGTAAATAAATCATTAACAGAGCTCATAGTGAGATGTTGTGCACAACTCACGAAGAATAAGCTATTCCACATCCCTTTAGAAGAAATTAATAAAATCAATTAAAACGCAACTGAAAACAGTAATTTTGAAACTTACATACTCATCATTCAATTCAAATTACTAGTACACTGTACTGAATTTATGAATTTTCAAATCCTCAAATGAAAAAATAATCTGCTGTAAGAGTTTCAAATAATTCGCACACACCTATGGGGAGGGGTTTAGTTTAAAAAAATAATGCAATTATTTGTTTGTAACTTTGTTTAATGACATTGCACAACATTTTGTATGTCGATAATAATCCAAAATTGTTGATTGCATATCAATAAATTTGAATTGAATTGAATTGTGGGTTTGGCTACTGCTCCCATCCCCCCCCCCCCCCCCCCTGCTGCATACAGGGCCATGACTCCTCACTCATTGAGAGACACATCTCCAAAGCAGGGGTCCAATGCAATGAAGAGTAGAAGCTGTATTCTTTCTGTTAAAGAAAAAAAATGAGATTGAAAGTTGACTTGGATTAGGATAAATGCAAAGTACATGTACAAATTATGGACAGTAGGAGCACTCAATATTTACCTTTGCAGACCAAGGTTTATAAATCATTTTAGTTTATTTCACAGAACTCAAAATACAATTGAAATTTATACACCAGAAATTTAGAACAATACACATACATGTATTGAACAATGAATATCTCAACTTGAAATTTAATAATAAAAAACAAACTTGCAAATGAAATGAGAGGAAATCAGAAAACAAAATATAGTTTCTGCTTGTATAGCAAAAATGAACAAGTAAAGCTGAACAATTATTTAGCTTTAACTAAGCAATAGATTTCTTAATGAAGTGTAAGCAAGAAATGTTGGTGAGATATTTTGATCCTGGTGCCCATCAAACTCAAGGAAGAAAAATATTCATCATGCCAGACTGATGAAATTTTCAAAGGAGACAATAATAATAATAAAAAAAAATATTCAGCCAGGGTTTACAAATAAATTCAAGAATGGGTGTATTTGCAACCAAGGCCAATGGCCTTGTAAATGATGCTAAACCCAGGCTGAATATTGACATACCTGTACATGTAGCAACCTTATCAAATTCATGCAGAATTCACTTACCTTCCATAACTGGAGTGGTAGACTAACTCATATCTTGCAGAAACTTTCTTCAGTCTCAGTCAACAAGCAATCATCACCTACATCTCCAACATGATGTGGATGCAGACATAAATGCAGCATTAAGTTTCAACCTAGGCATGTTCAATCTGATGAACAAAGTCAAAACAAATAAAAGATTAAATCAGTGGTGTAACAACCAGGGGCAGGGGAGGGAGGGACGGAGTTCCCCCCTGAAGGATTTCAGTGGGAAAATCCACCAAACCACCACGAAAAAAATGAAAGGGAAAGGAAGAAAAAGGAAGGGAGAAAGGAAAGGAAGAAGAAAAGGGAGAAAGAAGAAGAGATATGGAAAAAAAAAGAGGAAAAGGGGGGGGGGGGGAAGAGCCAAAAATTTCCTGGTAAGTAAATTTAGAATCAGTGGCATAGCTAGGATTTCACTTAAGGGGGCGGTAGTCTCTCCCTCCCTGCACCCTCCCCCCCCCCCCATGGAGTGCGCTTCACGTGCTCAGTGTTTTGAATGCTTTGTGTACTCACTACCGCTCCCCTCAAAGTCAAATGAAATCATAGCTATGCCACTGATTCTTGACCGAGTTACTAGAAATTTTGGGCTCCCCCCCCCCCCCCCGATAACAGGAACCAGGGCTGCGTTTCACGAACCGTCATAAGTCTAACTTCTTGGACATCCATTAAAACGCGTGTTGTAGAATTAACGCGTTTCTATGGATGTCCATGAACTTAAGACTTATGACGGTTTCGTGAAATGCAGCCCTGTTACACTGCTGGATTAAATCATACCTAGTCTCATTTTTTTTTTTATGCTTCCTTATGCTGTCTTTGAAATCTGAGCTTACTGTACACACAGTCATAGACACCCCTCGCCCTCCTCCTTGCTTTACACAGTTATACATCATGCAACAATTTAGGATAACTGATTCGTCAACTCGCCAACACACTATGCATGTAGGTGGGATAAAATAAACGTTGAATCTCACTGTCAACCGCTTTTGCATTGCATTTACAATCATAGGCAATCCGCCCGAAAGTCTGGGCAAGATGTTGCGTCGTGCCAGGGTGCAGCGGTAACAATGAGCTGCCGACGATGAAAAGAGTTTACAAAGTTAGTGAGTTTATAGCACATAATTTCATGACATACAGCTCAGAGCAGTTCTTTGAAAATATAAAGAAATTAACGCAGATCTGGCACAATGTAGAACTCATTAGGAATAGATTCTATTTTTTGACAAATTAGCGAAATTTAAACTGTACTCACCTCTGGACTTTCCGTGGCAAAGGCTGACTTTGTGCGAATCAAATGCTAGCTTTTATTCAAGCCGTTTTTCGTCAAATTATTTGTTGTAGAAATGTGCGTTAAGGACGCGACCCTTCGTATATTTGCTAGCAAATTTCTACGAAGTGTCGGGTTAATGGACCCGACTTTTCGTAGATTTAACTGGTATATTTCTCAAACGGTGAACCCGACCTTTCGTAAATAAAGGTGGTTTTTTTCACGAAAGGTCGCATTACGCGATTACACGGCCCGACGCGAAGACCCGATGGTTCGAAGTAAGCCGTTTGTACGATGTCCTCTTAAAATTTTGAATGATATTTGACTTTCCGATAAACAAATACCATTATGTGCAATGAGTGTTGAAAGGAATGCCATATAACGCCGTATGAAAGGCTGTCTTTTCACATTCTGCTTAACGCCTATGCTGCCAAACCAAATCTGGGGCCCCTTGCATAAAACTTGCTATAATAGTAACTTTGCTATTATAGTAACTCTTTATGGAATACTGGATTTTGATCGGCTGTTGAGCAACGGGCCCCAGTTTGGAGATGTGCGTGTTTGACAGTTAGTAGCAAAGCTTTGTGACCTACGTCATGTAATATCCAAATCAAGTGCAATTTATTTATTTTTAAAAAAAAAACACGTGCACACGTTGGTATCAATAATGCCTATAGCATTTTCATTTATTTGATGTACGATAAAAGATCAATGTAGATAAAATGCCTTGCTCAAGGGCATAAGTGCCGTACTGCAGCGGGTATCGCACCCACCACTTTCGCGTCTCCATTCAAGCCCCTTAGACCACTCGACCACGGCACAAATTAAAACGAAATCGAAATCGATATCTATCGATATCCATGT
>JAPZVO010001829.1:0-13366 GCA_029962745.1 Echinometra lucunter | reverse complement strand
GTTACAACATGGACAAAATTACCGGTTCCTTGATTAGAAAATTTTACCAAATCTACTCAGATCATCAGGCATCATCAGGCAATCGTCTGAAGTCAACAAAGAACACATTTCCTCGGTTATTTTGAACTTATTTACAATTTATTCACGTTCGCACATCCATGACCGTCGACCATCGTCCACGTTTCCTAGTCTTATCCAGACTTTACATACATAGAAATGCATACCGTCACACTCCCTCCCTTAAAAACATGCTTATAAATTTTGAGAAAGTGCAATAAGTATGTTTGAAACATATAGAAATCTTGCTTGTTAACATCAGTATATGAAAACATACCAAACAGGCGCGCAATTGTCGCTATGAACTGTGAATTGTGGAAGATGCTATAGCTTTAGCTATGCAATTTGGCATAAATTTTCCAAAGACAGATACTTCAAGTTTTGAGATGTATTCAATCACTACAGCAATAAAGCGCTTTACCAAGAACAGGGTATTGAAACATCACACCGAAAATGCAGTTTATATTTACACGCGCTCTTTCTGCTGCAATTTCGCTTTTGTTTCTGCAAAAAACAACCATAATATAAAACATAAAATAATGAGTAAAACAGACATGTATTGATAGCACACGCATGTAAAACCAACTTATTAATCAAAAAGGTACACGCATGTTCAGAAATACATGTATGTTCGTTATAAACATTTCACATGAATAAACATATTATATAGAGCAAAATAAAGAAGATAACATCGCTTCACTTGAGTCCAAATCTTCAATATTCTCAGAAATCAGTCAAGATATAAGTTCAAAGTTTTGATTTCTTATTTCTTCTTCCAAATGGGTTTCATTTCACAGAGTTCAACTTCGGTTGGGTTCAATGATTGTTCACGATAGATTCATAGATTCAGTTTGCAAAGTTCAACTTCATCGCTGAATGTTCACGAAGAATCATAACAGATAAGTCACTTGACATCCAAGATAAACAAACATGAGTTTAGTTGACATCCACTGGAAACACAAGTTCAGTTGACAAACAGGTAATATAAGTTCAGTTCACTTTCAAATTCAGGGTAGAGAGTCCATCTCGATGAATCTAATAATGTGAGATAATAACCAGTTAGCATTCACTTTTAAGTTCACATGATGAAGTAAGTTTCAAAAGTTCGCAGGAAGTTTGATTTCTAATTTCTCCTTGAATTTCAGTTTTCACAATATCACCATCCAAATTTCATGTAGATTCGTGGTGTAAAAACTGCTCAAAGTTCACAGGATAGTTTATATTCGCGATAAAGTATCCGCGACGACATTGTCTTTTCCAGGTAAATGTCTTATGTTTAGGTTATACTCCGGCAGCAGTAGACTCCATCTAGTTAGTCTTTGGTTCTTGTTTCTCATTTTACTCAGAAACGTCAAAGGGTTGTGATCAGTCCATACGTCAACAGCATGCTGTGATCCACTCACATACACTTCAAAGTGTTGCAGTGCAAAGATCAAAGCTAAGGTTTCTTTTTCCACAGTAGAATAGTTTCTTCTTTGACTGCATGAGAACTTCCTCGAAAAGAAAGATATGGGCCTGTCTGCTCCTTGTTCATCCTTCTGCGTAAGAACAGCTCCGGCACCCACATCACTAGCGTCCACCATCAAAGTAAACGGCTGACTGAAATCTGGAGCCACCAGTACAGGATTGGTAGATAGGAGTGCCTTCACTTTGTCAAAAGCACTCTCACAGTCACTGGACCAGATGAACTTCATCTCCTTGCGTAGTAGATTGGTTAGTGGAGCCACGACATCAGAGAAGTTATGGCAGAACCGTCTGTAGTAGCCTGCCATGCCAAGGAATCGCATCAGCTCCTTCCGGTTGGTTGGAGTCGGGAACGCCAGAATAGCATCAACCTTCGCCGAGAGTGGTCGGACATGACCTGAACCAACGACGTGACCCAAGAAACTAACAGTAGCACCTCCAAACTCACTCTTTGCCAAGTTGACTGTCAATTGGCATCTGACAACCTCCTGAACAACTCTCTGATTCTTTGTACATGAACCTCCCAATCTTCACTATACACAACTAAGTCATCTATGTAAGCTTCACAACCTTCAAGACCAGAGATAAGACTATTCACAAGTCTCTGGAATGTAGCCGGCGCGTTTTTCATGCGAAAGGCATCACGTGTAATGGAATAGGCCTGGGGTGTAGCAAATGCAGAGATTTCTTGCGCTCTCTTAGTCAACGAATCTGCCAATAGCCTTTTAGCAGATCGAATTGCTCACATACTCGCCTTGCCTATACGGTCAATACAATCTTCTACGCGCGGTATCGGGAAGGAATCGGTCTTTGTACTAGCATTGACTTTTCTGTAGTCGGTACAGAAACGATACAGTAAATCCGGTTTCGGAACTAAGATACATGGCGACGACCATGCACTGCTACCTGGCTCGATAATGCCATTCTCCAGCATGTAATCGATTCCTTTTCTAGATTTTTCATTTTCACTCTGGATTGGCACGATAAGGTGGCCTGTGTTGATTGGGGCAGGATCTCCCATCAACATCATGTTCAACAACATTTGTACGAGATGGGATCTGCAAATAACTGTGGATACTCAGTCAACAGCTCTTCACATCCCTCCTCTCCTTCTCAAGACCAGTGGGTTGTTTGTCATCGATGTGTGTTAGAAACCTCTGAATTTTTCAATTTCCACACATGGTTCATCTCTCTCAATCTTACACATCTCTTCATTTTCATCATTCAGCTCAGATTGTACGCACTCAACACTGGCTGTGCTCTCATCTTCATCTCTTCGAACATAAGCTTTTATCATGTTCACATGACATACACGTTTTTTCTTTCTTCTATCTGGAGTTTTGACGACATAGTCAACATCACCAACTTTCTTCAGAATTGTGTATGGCCCAGAAAATCTAGCTTGCAATGCATATCCCAACAACTGGCAACAACACCAAGACTTTCATCACCTGCCTTGAAATTCCTCTCCTTGGACTTCTTGTCATACCAAGACTTCATTTTCTCCTGAGACTCAGACAAATTCTTCTAGCAACTTCACAAGCACGATTCAATCGCTCACGGAAAGACGATACGTAATCCAACAGACTTACATCTTCTTCCTCTGAACAACAACCTTTCACTCAACAACTTGAGGGGGTCCACGGACTTCATGTCCATACACAAGCTGAAATGGGCTGAACAAGAGATTCTGAACAGATTCTCTCAAAGCAAATAACAACAGTGGATTCCTTCATCCAATTGTCTCTCTGTCCTCCAACAATACGTTTTGGCATGTTTTTGAGTGTCTGATGACATCTTTCAAGTGCTCCTTGCGATTCAGGATGTATGCACTGGAAGTTACATGTTCGATCCCTAACTGCCCTAGCACTGTTTAAAGACCTTTGACATAAAGTTTGATCCTTGATCAGACTGAACGGACGTGGTAATCCTACAGTCGTGAAGAACTTGATCAGTGCTTTGCTCACATTGTTTGCGGTGATGCGTCTTAAGTGGAATCGCTTCCACAACCTAGTGCTTGCGCACATAATGGTAACAGGAATTCATTACCCGCTTTTGTCCTCGAAGCGGACCTACCAATCTATTATTATCCTTGCAAACGTTCATCGACGCTTCAACGGCGCGACTGGTATTTTTCTGATTTGGTTTACCTACTACCTGACATGCATGACAACTTCTGCAATAGTTTGCAACATCCTTATGCAATCCTGCCAAAAGAAATGAGAAGGATTTTCTCTCGAGTCTTGTAGACCCCAAGTGACCTGCAAGTGGTGCTTCATGAGCAAGGCTAAGTACTTCCAGCCTATAATTCGAAGGAACTACAATCTGATGGACTTCATTCCAAACTTCATCAGCAGGGAACATCTATCGGCCTCCACTTTCTCATCAGCACACCTGACTTCTCATAATAGCATACAGGCACAGTCAATGCCTCCTCCTCAGAGACTGCTCTCTCAAACAAGGATACTAATTGAGGATCTTTCTGTGGTCCTCTCTCAACTTACTCTTACTTATCGGCATTGGTTCATTATTATTTTGCTTTTCAATCATTTCTAGTTTCTCCTGCACCCTCATTCACATTGATTCACATTCATCATCAACCAAACGACAAAAGAAAGACTCGCCCAAGTTACCTCATCTAGCTCACTAGACTTCGATTCAGACTCTACTTCTTTGCCATTGAACGAGTTACAGCACAAGATGGAAACACAGTAGAAAATTCAGCAACCAACTGCTCGTTTTACTACTCTCACACGGAATAGCACTCACACTGGACATGAAACAACTTTGTCACCAGCAAGATCATTGCCTAGAATGATAGAAACATCTGCCATCGGAAGTGATGGTCTACAGCCATCCTCACAATACCAGAACAAGGTCTGATTTCAAGTCTACCTCATGAAGGGGTGCTTTACAAAGCCATCTCCTATTCCTTTCAGCAGAACACTAGCTCCAACACAAGATCTCCCATCAAAAGGCAACACACTCTCCAAATCAAAGACTGAGAAGCCCCAGTATCACGCCAACACTTTTTACCGTTCTTGCTTCTTCACTTCCAGACAAGGACACATGTCCCTCAGAAACAAATGGCTCATATTGCATTCTTACTTTCTCCAAGTTTTACTGGTTCAATCTTACTCTCTGGACTCTGCAAATTTTTTACAAATGCATTTGGATGTGCATTACTTGATTCACTTGATTTTCCTTTAAGTGTCGGACACTTTGCTTTGAAATGCCCAAACCTTGTGACATGCATAGCATTTCTTTTCTTGCTCTTCATCTTTCGATTGTGGTTTGACTTCTTTCTTGTTTTGTGCCGAAGCACATTTTTGTTTTTGTTTTTGTTCCACTTTCCAGATTGTTTGTTTCATCTGTCTTTTTGTTTGTGATTTTGTGTGTTAGCGCATAATCATCAGCGAGCTTTGCTGCTTCATTAAGCGTTCCTATTTGCTGCTCTTCAAGATGCAACCTAACATCAGAATGCACACTACGCTTAAACTCTTCGAGAAGAATATTTCCCTAAGCTTATCAAAGCTATCTGAATGGAGGGACGAACTCCATCTATCAAACAACGTTCTTTGCGCCTAGCAAATTCTAGATGAGTTTCGGATTCATCTTTACGCGTTTTCCGAAATGGTTGACGGTACGCCTCCGGTACAAGCTCATAGCACACAACACTGCTGCTTTTACAACGTCATAACGACCTGCAATCGTCAACTGATAAGGCTGAATACGCATCTCGAGCTTACCCTTTAACTGAGATTGCAACAAGTGTGACCATTTTTCATGCGGCCAACTCAAACTGACAGCGACCTTTTCAAAGTGAAGGAAATATTGCTCAATCCCCTCCCCCTCCTGAAAAATAGGTACCATTCTAACATGTTTTGCAACATCAAACTCAGACTGTTTATGCCTAATGTCTTTTCGTTCTCTAGCATTCTCATGCTCTCTTCTCAAAAAACTTGTTCTCTCTCAAGCTCAACTTTTGCTATCTCAAGCTCCAACTCTTTCAACCGCAACTTCTCTGCTAAGTCCTCTTTCACAGACTCGCTCGGATTTTGGTTAAGGCTTCAAGTGGAAGGACATCTTCTTCTTCCACTAACCACTGAATTACAGCTTTCTGTATTTCTAACTTACGCCAAGTATTCTTTTACCTCAGCAACCTGGTAATGATGAGCAACCTCCAGAGATTTACCTTCTTCAACACCAGCAATCTCCTCAACTGAAGGAGAATCAACGAATTTTTCCAATGAAAAATTCTGCCATGGTCAACAAAAGACCCCTAATCTTTAATGCTGAAAAGACTAGAAACCACTGAAGAAAACTTTTAATTTCTCAGCAAAACAATAACCAATACGGTTATCACAGTTGAAATGAAATATAAATCAACCACAGAAAAGAATGCCAACCTGACTCGGCTGACCCTGTAGATATGACCTCAACCCTACAGATACAGGAACCTGACTCGGTTACCCCAGTTGAAACTTCCTTCCCAACCACACTGTCAACTTGACTCCAGTCGACACTGTCAGTACCATGAACCGACACAGCAACCAAAGAAATGGTTAGCCCAGCTGAAATATCATCAACCAAAAGTTCATTCAACTACATGAACAGAAAATCTCACAGCGAGACGCACACTGAATTACACGTACTGCCTGAATTATGG
The DNA here is from genome assembly GCA_029962745.1 of Echinometra lucunter. NCBI lineage: Eukaryota > Metazoa > Echinodermata > Echinoidea > Camarodonta > Echinometridae > Echinometra > Echinometra lucunter. The sequence continues at coordinate 7,176 of JAPZVO010001829.1, read as the reverse complement.
GTAGTACGGCCTGCCATACATAACCTTGGACCTTTGACCGCACGGCGACACAGCGCTATCCACACACATGTGTACACACATACCCATTTAGTGATAATCCCCACGTTGAGCTCATGAAACCCTGTCTCAACGTTTATCACCAAAAGCAGCAAAACAGACAGCAATCAGTCCAACATACAGCTTAATATACCAAAACTGTACAAATTACCGAAATGTAGGCATTATCGGACAGTTTACGATCACGGCGATGAACGAATCGAAAACGAAACGATGCGAGCTGCAATACGCTATAGGCTAGCGTACAAACGAATTGCATATGCACGAAGCGAACATGTCAATAGCTAACGCACGAAGGTTCGACGACTTAGCAAGCCCCCATTTTGTTACAACATGGACAAAATTACCGGTTCCTTGATTAGAAAATTTTACCAAATCTGCTCCAGATCATCAGGCATCATCAGGCAATCGTCTGAAGTCAACAAAGAACACATTTCCTCGGTTATTTTGAACTTATTTACAATTTATTCACGTTCGCACATCCATGACCGTCGACCATCGTCCACGTTGTCCTAGTCTTATCCAGACTTTACTATACATAGAAATGCATACCCGTCACACCTCAGTGTATAACCCCACACTCATCCCTACTTCTGCTCCTGAAACTCTAGTTCAGCCCTTATATTCACATACCTCAGTGTATAACACACTCATACCCTACTTCTGCTCCCCCAACCTCTAGTTCAGCCCTTATATTCACATACCTCAGTGTATAACACACTCATACTCTACTTCTGCTCCTGAAACCTCTAGTTCAGCCCTTATATTCGCATACCTCAGTGTATAACACACTCATACTCTACTTCTGCTCCTGAAACCTCTAGTTCAGCCCTTATATTCACATACCTCAGTGTATAACACACTCATACCGTACTTCTGCTCCTCCAACCTCTAGTTCAGCCGTTATTTTCACATACCTCAGTGTATAACACACTCATACCCTACTTCTGCTCCCCCAGCCTCTAGTTCAGCCCTTATATTCACATACCTCAGTGTATAATACAGTCATACCCTACTTCTGCTCCCCCAACCTCTAGTTCAGCCCTTATATTCACATACCTCAGTGTATAATACAGTCATACTCTACTTCTGCTCCTGAAACCTCTAGTTCAGCCCTGATATTCACATACCTCAGTGTATAACACACTCATACCCTACTTCTGCTCCTGAAACCTCTAGTTCAGCCCTTATATTCACATACCTCAGTGTATAACACACTCATACCCTACTTCTGCTCCCCCAACCACTAGTTCAGCCCTTATATTCACATACCTCAGTGTATAACACACTCATACTCTACTTCTGCTCCTGAAACCTCTAGTTCAGCCCTTATATTTACATACCTCAGTGTATAACACACTCATACCCTACTTCTGCTCCTGAAACCTCTAGTCAGCCCTTATATTCACATAGCTCAGTGTATAACACACTCATACTCTACTTCTGCTCCTGAAACCTCTAGTTCAGCCCTTATATTCACATACCTGAGTGTATAACACACTCATACTCTACTTCTGCTCCTGAAACCTCTAGTTCAGCCCTTATATTCACATACCTCAGTGTATAACACACTCATACTCTACTTCTGCTCCTGAAACCTCTAGTTCAGCCCTTATATTCACATACCTCAGTGTATAACACACTCATACTCTACTTCTGCTCCTGAAACCTCTAGTTCAGCCCTTATATTCACATACCTCAGTGTATAACACACTCATACTCTACTTCTGCTCCTGAAACCTCTAGTCCAGTCCTTTTCACATACCTCATTGTATATAATACAATGGCGCGCTCATACAAAATGAATATTCATACTGACGTCACATACGAATTAACAACTAATCAAAGTGGAGAGACGATTTGTTCGCTAGTGTAACATACGTTACTTCTCCCTCAGTCTTGTCGACATCATTAAGTCAGCTAAGGAATGCACTTTTTTACTCACTTTTCATCACTATCTGTACTGTTCCTGAGACAACTCTAATGCCAAAGAAATTTTTCAATTTTCCTTTCATGTGAATATTTCAAATCAGTTTCCATTCAGTATTAACAAATGTGGAAGAATCTGCGCACGCATGTGGGCTCAATTGTTTGGTATATATTTTGGAAAATTTCAACATATACGCCATATCAATTTACCTACATTTTCCATATGGTTGCATTTGTCAGACATAAATTAATCAATATCTCTTACAATATCATAAGGAACCTATTTCAATGTTTCATATGGTAACGTATGTTTCATTTAAGCAGTCACGTAATGTTACCAAAATTTAACAATCAACAATAACCAAGAAAGGTTTCAGTAAGTGACCCAATATTAACACTTACAACTACACTATATAGATACAAAGTTCTCATTCCAAAGGGAGGACGACGTGTTCGCACATAAAAATGATAATTAGTAGCATCTTTGATTATGTAATAAACATGGTATAAGCCAAACAAATCAGAAAGATTGGGTTGTGTATAACCTATTTCCATTTCCTGGTTTTTGTTTGTTTCTGACTCCAGCTATTCTATTCATTAGACCAAAGAATTTTCACAAAACGTATCCTGCATTCATAATTACCCAATAATGTCCATTTTAGTATCACTAAGGAACCTTATGTCACTTTAAAAGCAGTAAACGTATGTTTCTGTTAAGTAACAATAATCATGATAATTAAATACGCAAAACCACTTGAGGGCGAGTGATCAAAATCGCTTGTCCTCTGCGTCATTATATAGGGAGATCAATATAATCCTCTTCATGTAACCTGCCGAAAGTTTTTTTTTTTTCCTTTTTTTTTTTCTCTCTTTTGTATTGTCTTCTTTAATCTGCTTGTATCTCTTCTCTTGCTTTCCTGTTCTCACATTCTGCTGTCGGAACATGGCTTCAGTTTTTCTTTGTTTCTGTTCCTATATATTCTGCTTGAATTTGAGGTCTCTCCCCTCCCCCATGTTCCTTTCGTCCCTTGACCTTTATGTGATAATGAAAAGAGATTTTTGGAAAAAGAAAATTCACAATAGAAATGTATTTTGAGTGAAAAATGAAGATTCAGATGTGATAGCCTTCCACAATTTATTTCGTAACCTACGTTACCATTTTTAACACACAGGGATCGAGATCCTGCCTTGAAGACGTTTTGAAGATGTTATTATCACTTTACAACTCTTAAGCTTAGATGTTGATTACTACAAAAAGCCACCCAAGAAATGTCCATCTCATGTCATTGCCGCTTTTCTTCATTTATTTGGTTCAAGAAACCTAGTTGCGATAAGATTGTAGACTGGCATTATTGGCCTTATGGTAGCTAAGCGTCGCTTTTGAGTGGTGGCGCTAGGTAATACAATAGCTGACAAGCGTAAAGCTCAGATTTAACCGAATTTAACTGTAAATAAAAAATGACCAGTAACGTATGTTTCGGTAACGTATATTTCATTAAGCATTAAGTGGGATTTATGGAAATGATGTAAGGCCACAGATGCAATTATAATCCCTTCAAATTGACAAGATTAACAAGCCCTTTTCTTTTGGCAGCTTTTCTGTTGTCAATCGATGTTCAAATATGACAACGACGGTAAAATATGTTACATTTCTCATCCATACGGTTAAAAACACATGCCTCAGCTCTTCTTATGAGCTTCTTTTTCTACAGAATGGATCTATACACATCGCGCTGCAAACTGTTATAGACTGTAGATGGGATATCAGTGAGTGATTACATTGAAAGAAACAGAAAATAAAACTTGGAAAAAAGGTGGTATATCAGAGATTCATTCTACAGGTAACGTAGGTTTCACTGACCTTTGTGACAAATTTCTATTGCGAAAATTTTTATTTTTACCACGTGTACAACGCCTGAATATTATCTTATCTTGCACACATATATCACAGTCTATTTTTCTATGCCAGGATCTAAGAATAAAAGCATCCTTGTTTTTTACAACATGGCAAGATATGTTAAATTCTTGATTTGTGAAATGCAGTTTTTGCCCGGACGAGAGTACTTAAAACAGAATAATTTCTCAAAAAACTATGTTTGAATGCTAACATTTTCTGAAGTTATACCCCATTACATATTCTAAGAGTTTTTATGACTAAAATCATTTTTTTATAATCTGATATTAACATATTCGCAATCAAACACGTGCGACACGTTTTTTGGTTAATTGTACATTTTTAGTGGTTTGGGCATTGTGTATTATATTTCCGCTCCCAAATCGTTAGATAATTAGATGCAAAGTAACTTACCCAGGAAGCCTCCCAAACCACCCGTTCGAATCTGATGTATCAATCAGAGTAGAAAATTCGAGAGAATTATGAATATATATTTTATTCACGTGTACCTAACGTTCACGCGTTGTACAATAACAAGCATGACCATCTGCATCTCGTGAACCAAAATGCGTAGGTTGAAATGAAAAAAAAATCTACTTATGTAGCAAAACAATGACTACAGCTACTCATTAACTACTTTACCTTCTTTAATAAATCAAAGTTTTTGGGAAAATTGAACTAGATATTATTACTTACTTAGTACATTTAAATATCGATTCCCCATTATTTAATAAACGAATCCATATAAAACACCGCTGTTGAAACATACGATTGCCCACGATCGGCACTAGCTGCTGTATATGCAAGACCCTCATGCATATGCAAAAATATCTGATAAGCTCCGCAAGTTAGCAAAGGCCTCGCCGCTGACGCGGCTCGGTCCACCGATCACTGCCATAAACGCACACTGCTTCAGCTCGAGGCCTTGACCAAAGGCTATGTGAAGGGGAGCATCTCACAAAATGCATAATTCATGGCAGGTCTTGAATTATTGATTAGGGCTTATTTCGGCTTCTAATGGATGAAAGCTATGGCAGAGCTTAGGGGGTTTGGGCATAACCGTGCAATGGTACATTTCGGATGGTACGTACGTTCCGCTCACATAGACTTGCGTACAACAAGCTAAGTAGGCGTTGCACATTATTTACTATGTTATCAATGTTTTTAATGCAATTTTGTATCTATAGATATTTACTGGCAATTGTAATTTATTTTTTAATTGCTGCCTAATATGTTTTTGATTAACCTTTAATGGAATTGAATTTAATTGAATTGAATTGAAGCTCCACAGAGTATGTTTTCATGTTTTAAATTATTTTGTATCTTAAAAATCTTAAAATTGCTTAAATCTTATCTTTCTGATACGAAGTACAATACAGTTCTATTCGAATATTCAATGTTTAAGGGATGTACGCAGTTTCTTTTGAATAGCGAATAAAATCGTGTAAGAAACCCAAATGTTTAACGTTTCAGAGATATTTCTTACCAAAACGTGAGCTCAAAGTAGGTAGCAATGTCGAGTACCGGGCATCTGTCACGTCGGTTAGAGAAAGTCTGCCTTCCGTGAATGGATGCAAAAGTATCACTGCATGCAAATCCCTTGGTGGGGAGAATGCGCGAAGATCCGTTGGCTTGAGCTGAATAAATTGCAGTTCAGTTTTTAGTGTTTTAAACCTTTGAATCAGGTGACTGTTGATAGCTTCATCCCAGACCAAGGACAGAATTCCGATCTTGACTGGATCCATTACTGATCCCATAGCCACCTTGTTTTTCGATCTCGGAATGAAAATAGCGGGGAGCTTCAAAACAGACGTGCTGCGATGTTGCTACCTCTAATCAAATGGCACTAAACTGCCTTTGTACAGTTCAGATGCTTCCAACTGAATGCTGACGTGTAAAGAAATGGTCCAATCAGGGAAGACATTCCAAACAGCCCGAAATGTGTAGTATAAAATTTTGTCGCCAGCGTGCCTACCGATCAGTTAGACACTTGCTCTGTCGTTAGAATGTTCACACATATAAACTGCACCACAATTTGTCATTATGGGTGGTAATCAAAGTAGATTAGACGAACTGGAAAGAAGAAATAGACAAGCAGAAGAAAGGTCGAAGAAAGAAGCGGAAGAACAATTTGAGGCATTTCTTGAGAGGGAAAAAGAAGCACAAAGGCGCTATGAAGCTACTTTGCAGCAAGAGAGGGAAATTAGACGAGAAGAATTGAGGAGAGCGGAAGTTGCACACCAAAAAAAGTTAAAAGAAGTCCAAGAAACTCTTAGTCAAGAACAGCTAAGGCAAGACGAGGCAAGGCAGAAGGCTTTGGAGGAACAAAAACTTCAGGAAGAACTACGCAGAATTAAGCTTCAGGTAATAGAAGAAGAGAATTTGAAGAAAAGAAGAATTGAAGAAGAGAGACGTGCTTCAAAGGAAACGAAGAAGAGAGAAATACAACAGTTGCGTGACGAACTGGAAAATCTTAAGCCGGGCGACTCCGTAGAGTTTTCTGATGGAAATACAGAATTTTCGGAAATCCTCAATGTAGGTTTATTTGGTACTACAGGCACCGGGAAATCTTCACTCCTAAATTCTTTGAAATTTGCATTCAAGGAAGAACTGACAGAGCTAACAAGAGAACAGACTTCCACAGATAACTTTCAAGGCGGCAACACTGTTCGACGGCTTGCAGTACAGATAACAAGGCACTTGGCATTTATCGACAACAGAGGTGTTGGGGCTGAAGATCTGGAAACGTTAGATGCTGGCTTAGAAATCATCAAGCAATTGGGTAGGTTACAGATATCATTCACGTTTTTATTTATGAGGCAGTTCGGCCGATGGGGAGGGGGGGGGGGTTGATTGGAGGAAAAAAAAAACAGAGGAAAGAAACTTGAAAATCCTTTGAGCTAGGGCTGAAAGATGAAGATCGCAACAGAGTAATAAAAGTGGGGGATTATCGTACATCCGGCGATGTTTACCCGTAGCTTTAGATTCTGACATGGATAGTGATAAAGTCGTTGGTAAAAACTATTGATAAAATTTTTACGTCCCGATAGGAGACTAACGTTAAAGAAATTGGATGATTTGATATCGCAGCATAATGAAAAGGTGACCCAAAACTTTAATTCGCCTTGGCTAATCAAAATTTTCTATAGGGTTGTACACAAACTACTGTGTACTGCATTGCAGTAGTCATAACAGGCCAAAATCAGGCAATTTATTTCATTTATATTTATATTACTATCAGCATAATTATGTTTATTTGATTCTATTGTTTATATGAATATGTATATTTTCTGTTA
>JAPZVO010001828.1:0-13383 GCA_029962745.1 Echinometra lucunter | reverse complement strand
GGGGAAATGTGACTGTTGATGTGGTAGTCTTTCCACACATATTAGCAACTTTTATTAGAAAATTTTGCAAACAACAATTGATATCATACTGGAATATTAGGTAGAAGTTTTTGCATGGGAATTCAATTCATTCTAATTCCTTAATCTATTATTATGCATTTGAAAAGGTGGGGAAAATACATTACCTTCCAAAGAACTTACATTCTTAAGGTCTTCTTTTGTTTGACAAAGGCCAACCTTTGCCATGTCAAAGATCCAATTACACAACAAATCCTCCTCGGCCCTTGTCAGGTAAGGATCTGGACCCGACCTTGTGCTAACTGGCCTCTTCTTAGTAACTCTCTCATGGAGAGTTGCTCGCGGAACACTGTAGGCTGAAGCTGCTCTACGAACGGACAACTCTCCAAGTTCGACACGCCGGAGGGCCCTCTTATGTCAAGCTGATTCCATCGTTTATACTTAACCATATTGCAAGTTGATGTTTGAATCTTACTTAGGAGAATGGGCCTGTATTGAAGGAAAGAATATTGAACTGTTTTATTAAACAGAAAACTTTTCTGGGTCACAACTGGGTCAGGCGACTCGTTTGCAGTAGGTAATTACAGAATACTCACCACACCGGGTCAATATATCATCACTGTACAGTAGTGACTCACATATGGTGTGTCACTTGTTAGATACCTACTTGCACTGACCCACATGTGGTGAGTAATTGAATTTACGCGAGTCAGATGACCTGGCAATCGGAGGTTCCTAATATGCTGACCTATTTTGAAACTTGTCCAAATGAGTCAAGATCGCGATCGCGATCGCGATCGCGATCACAAAAAATTCTGATTGGTTGAGTAGCAGCTTATTATGGGATGGCACGCGCGCCGCGCCAATGCAAGTCGTCTGAGCTGACCAGAAAGGCTGAGAAATTCGAAAACCAGCGGCGGCGGATTGTAAGGTAAGCTAAATGCATGAATGAGTTTTTATGTTCTAAATGATGTGAAAATATGGCGAAATATCAGAAGTAAGTGAATTAAATAAGAAACCGTATATCCATAGACAACAAATCACCAACATATTGTGCAAACTGCAGCAGGTGAATGGTGCAATTAGTCGAAAAAAACAGCACATGCAGTGCACGAACACGGTTTGCTTATTACAGTTAGACCTATGCAATACTTATTAGCGTACTATTTGCAGACAGTGCGCGCATGGTGTGCACACATAACGAGGACGGAGCCGCCGGAGCTACGTAAACGACCATGGCGACGGTAAAAACACAGATTAATTGGTAATTCTGGGTTTTAGGGGCCTAAATTATTATATCTTGCTAACCTCAGCGTGTGCGGTTTATTCCGTCAGAAGACACGTTGACCGAATAAACCGCACACGCTGAAGTAGCAACCTTGGGGCCCTAAAACCAAGGATTAACGTTAATAGTAACTTAGATCTACCCATAATTGACATGTGTGCTGTCAATCCAAACAAAAGTGACAACACTCGACTGTTGAGTTACGTACGGGGCCGGCCTATGCTAGGGCACTCACGAGAGTCGTGCCTTGACTCTGTGTGCGATTCTTATACCTGGCCAAAATTGCATTTCTGAATACAATAATTTCAACTTTGATGAGTAGTCTACTGTATACGCCATAGATTCTATATTTTCGCGATTTTGCTTCAAGACGGGGAATTTGCGAGTGTATATTTTCGCGATTTTATTGTGTTTACATTCACTTTGTACAGAAATATCACGAAGTGAAAATTTTCGCGTTCAGTAAGTCGCGAAATTCGCGAAAAATAAAACCACCGCGAAATATTCAGCGTATACAGTAATTAGTCCTCATGATTTATTACAGGCCAGACATGAATTTGGCAGTTTAGTTTTTGAATTAAAAATATTATAAAAATAATAGGTGCCGGATTTTTGGAACCATGTCTCCTGCCTTAGCACGTAACTTCCATAGAAGAGCGCCCTCTATCATCAAATTTTAAAAATCTCCAGGAAAGATAGCAGACAGCTGTAAGGGGTAGTAGTATAGCATCTATTGCACTATACACCCCTTACTTGTATGGGCTCGCTTAGTAACTCCTTGGTATGGGTGGCCTAGGCCTTGTCAGTCCATGCTGCGAAACGAATCAATTTTGATAGTTACGTCAAAGCACGTTATAACTTTTGCAACTAGAATACACGCACGACATTCGCATAATTGCAGGTTACATGGTTAGTACGCGCACGTTTAAAGGGCGGTACGAAAAAAATATGCGACGCGTAAGTAGAGACACTTTTTACGTCACTACAAAAGTTGATTCGTTGCGCAGTATAATTACGCCCTACGTTAACTTTAAATTGGAATAAAGAAGCTCGAGAATGTGAGTAAAGTTTGGGTTTGTCGTGTTTGTCAAGCACAAAAATTACGGTAGGCCTACTGTAGTTAGTACGCTGAACAAAAATAATTGCTTGGTTCCGGTTAGGCATAGGCCTACATGCTTTCTTAAAAGTAGGCTAGGCTAGGGGCGGTTGGTCTGAAAAATATTTTAGTTTTGCCAGAAAGTTTTACAGAAATGCTGCGGAACTTACTGTCTTACCAATATCAGGGTTAGAATTTCGGCGAGAAATCTGTGAATCCATTCTCGCAAAGATTCTTGTAGTAGTATTCAGCGTAAATTTAGGGTCATGCGGCATGAATTGGGGTATAGAAAAAGGGTGGAGGCATTACATTTGAAATTTTTTTGTCACATATTTATTGCTTTGGAAGTATAGGCCTGAGTGTAGTATTGTATGGACCTGGTTTATGTCTCATTTTGTTGGTAATTTATCTGGCTACATGACTGCAAAGTTTCATGTGAAATTTAAATTTATTGAATAATTGCAATATGAGTGAAGTGATGTCATTGTCCCGGGGGGGGGGGGCACTCCCTATTCAAAGTGACGGGGTGTGCCCCGGCGATGTTCAAAGTAGGTAGTATGTACTACAGCAAAAATAGGGGGTCATTCAGGATACGACTAAAATAAATAGGGGGTAATTCGGGTATGAAAGTTAAAACGGGCGCCATTGGGGTACCCTACTGAAAAATGAGGGTCACCGAGTACAAGATTGTTTAAAATGATAATTAAGTTTCAATCAGTGTTCAAAAAAATACCGTGAATGAGCTTCGAGCGAAGTGAGGAGTGAAAATGGGTGATTTTGAACAAAATGGAGGGTCATTTGGAGCTAAAAATAAGAAAAAAAAAGGGGGTCATTAAGGTTCTGGGAGATAAAAAATAGGGGGTCATTGGGGTATCAAAATTATCAGCAAAATAAAAACGGGGTCATTGAGGAGAAGCCGGTTTAAAAAAGGGGGTCATTCCCGAGGCACGTGATGCGTACCCGCAATGGGAGTGCCCCCCCCCCCGGGTCATTGTCAGGGGTGGAGGAGCCTGTGGCGCAGGTTTGTGTAAAAGTAGGGGGCCTATACCGTATTTACTCTATTAAACGCCTCGGGGGCATGAAATTTTTAAAAAGGAAAGTGTGTATTAAAGTCAAATTTTCCATGAAAAAAATACAGTGCACTCTCGTTATAAAGAACACTGATATAACAAAATTTCATTATAAAGAAGTAAAATCTCTGGTCCCATATCTTGGATTTCCTTTGTATTCTATTGTTTTTGCAACCCTGATATAAAGAAATTTCATTATAAAGAAACAATTTTGTGGGTCCCAAGGACTTCTTTATAACGAGAGTGCACTGTACTGAAAAAAAGCATTAAGTAAGCGTAACAGTTATGGCAAAAATACTTGCAATCGGTAGCCTGAGAACTCTGGCTCTAATGGCCTGTTTCACTACACTATTTAGAGCCAGAGGCAGTTCTTTTGTTTGAGGATGCAGTACAGGTTCACCGCACTAATAATAATATAAAGACATGCTAATTTCTTTGTGACATCACTGAACATGGAAGCCGCCGTGTTGCATACGAGAATAGGAGTTCAGGTGAATTGCATAGCCGTCATGCTTGAATGCACCAGCGCGACAAACAAGCCGCGCACTGACCTGAACTCATAGTCAGGGTCGTATACTCTATGTATGGACGGCGAAGTTCGTCCTTCAAGAAAAAAGAATAATACCTGCCACCAACTAGCAATCAGTGACTTCCGGCTCCTGGTACATCTACTTCCGGGTTCGCGAGGTCAATTTAGTAATTCCTGGTACCGCTACTTCCGGGTTCAGAAGATAATTTTTGGATTTCTGATGTAATTATTGATTGCTGATGGCATGTGTTGTCATCAGCAATCATGCCCTCAAATTTCATACCCTAAACACTGACCTGGGGCATGCCAAAATCTCAACCCTATTCACTGACCTGCATGTAAAAATGATACCCTTTTCACCGACTTATCATAAAAAAGGTACCCTTTTCACTGACCTGTCACAAAAACATGAATTCACATAAAAAGCCCACAAGTTAGAAGTGTACCTTTTTATCCTAAAAAGGGACTCTGGGAGGAACTTCCTATAAATGTTCTTAAAAATTATACCCTAAACGTTGACTTGTGCTTCTAAAAAGTATACCTTTTTTTGTCAAAACAGAGTGAAATTGCTTATCGCGGTCCATGACGATTTGCAAAATATAGGAACCCTTTCCTTAGGATTTGTGATCGCTGATGACAACACGTTTGTTCCAGGTGGCCTGGGGCCCCCCTGGGTTTCCACCCTGTATGTCAGGTGAAGCACCCAGTATATTGGCAATAAAATTGCATATTTGTGTTCAGGGAAAAAAATAAAATTTTCTTTTCGGGGGCTACTTTTCCTGTTTCAGTTCTTTCCAGATATTCTTTTGCATTGAACCCTATGTAATTTTCGGGGGCTCTTTTACATATTACAGGGGCTCTTTTGGCCATTTCGGGGGCGAAATCGCCCTGAGCCCCCGTGTATTTCTTTCCCTGTTTGTGTTCCTTACATGTATGGGCAATTCCACAGGTCGGTGGACAAACCAAGCACTACATAAATTGGCTTTATCTCAACTCATGTTACATTTTATTGGTTTGATTGGCTATGATTTATGAAGAAACAATGGGGTCATCATTTCTACCCCAAATTTTGCTTCTGTAACGCTGCCTTCTAGGAGAATCGGCAACCACACGCAATATGCCACATGTGGGACTAGGCCCCACATGTTGTGAATAAATTTAAGTTTTATGAAAAATTATCATTTTTTCTCCATTTTTTCCCATGAAATACTTTAGTGTAAAGCATATAATACTGCAATGATAAATGTATTGCTTTTCCAATCAAAATCTATTTATGTGAAGATAACCCAGAAAATATGTTGTCGGACAAAATGTAACATGAGTAACCGTAACGTGAGTAACCGATGTTCTTTTAATTTATGCAATCGTATGACCTTGGGGCAACATATTTCAGAATTTTCCGTCAGACACATGGAGGAACATTTGGTGTGAGTTTTAAAAAAAATTGAAGGGGGTCGGGTGGCACCCATTGGTTGATTTGATGTGGATTGACCCATCCATTAAATTTCACTGATTAGTTCATGGATTTTTGTCAAAATTGGTCATGAAAACTCATGTAATTTTATTTTCATGAAGGTGCATAAACCCTGGTTGAGAGTGACTCCCAACATTTTCCAACCTTGGTAAACCTTGGTCCAATTAACAAAGAGATCATTTTATAATTCATACAGATAATAGCAGAGTTTCGCCGCCTAACAGATGACAACTTGACAAAAGCCCTTAACAATGGTATGAACAAGTATGGGGCAGGCATATTAGATTGTGCAAAGAAAAGTCCAGCACGAGACATGGTGTTTTCTGCTGTTGGGCAGGCCAGAAGTGCTGAGGGAAAGAAACGTAAGTACTGGTTTTTTTTTCATTGATTCAGGGGTATGTTGGGTCTTAACCAGGGCTCGAATTAAAAATTGTGAGGAGCACCCAATTCTAGGCAAAGGCACCAAGGCCATCCAGTGCTAAAGAATGCTGGAAGAAGTGGGCATCAGTGCCAACACCATGAGCACCAAGGTTATGGCCTTGGTGGCCTCAAGAGTAATTTGGAGCCCTGATCTTAACTTTTCAACAATTTGCCAAATAATTATGGAGTGTGTCATCCACTACATGTGGCGATTGTATAAATTGCTTAAGTTTATTTTAATATTCCAAAGTTAAGAAAGTGTTATTGCATATTCATGCAAACTTGATCCAGTCTCTGACTAGCCATATTTCTGGGTTTGAAAATATATCTCCAAGGGTTCGGGCCAGTCCAGGGTGATTATTGTTAAGCCTGATTACATATGGTTTATTACAGGTTGGGCCAGGACAAACAAAGTTGTTGCCCAGCAGGGCTCAAAGTTATATTATCCTTTCTTATTATGAAGACTAGTCTAGTTGTATAATTAATTGGGAGTCAACAAAGAGGTCCTAGATACTGTCTAATTATGATGGTGTAAAGTGTTTGTCTTTATAATACCATTCTCCCATGTACATGTAACTGATCATTATAATTATGAACATTTTAAGAAGCATAAACACAATAGAAAGCCTTTTAAAATGTCCATTCCAGGTACTGCAGACATAGGTGCACTTCTTCTAATTTTTCCATTGCTTCATGAGAAGTTGGAGCTGGCATTTTGCCCAAAGAGCCAGGTAAGTTTGATAACAATGTGCAGTTACTAAGCTCTATTCATAATCTCATGAATACATACAATGTTGTTTACCCAATCAAACTTGTTTATTTGTCTAATATGCTGACCACCTTCTGTAGACTTATACTGCATGAAACTTCCTGGAGTAGCTTTCTAAACATGCAGTTCATAATTCATTTCATCTTTTCAATCCAAATGACACAAATTCATTCTGAAAATAGAAATCTCTCAATTTCATCACATTTTAAATCTTTATTCTACTGTTATGAGTTGCTAAAACAATACATCCTTAAAGTGTAACGGTTGCTTTGTTTATGTAACTTACGATCATGTTTGTTGCAAACTAAGCAAGGATAGCTGCAAACGCTGTGATTGTGAGTTTTAAAAGGCCTTAACAGTTACTGTGTACATGTAAATCCCATAATGTAAAAATGCATGGCATGAACCAATTTCAATGCAGCTTTCAGTGATGATAAAATAAATTTTTGTCCTTTCATAATGCACAATGTTTTTTGGGTCACACCGCATTGACCATAACAGTCTTTTTAATGGCAGTAAATTATCCATTTCAATTTACACATGTCATCCCTATTTCCAGGGGCGGATCCAGGAATTTTCAATAGAGGGGCGCCATTTGGCGAAAATCGACAAGCAAAGCGGGGGTTCTTAGAGATTTTCTTAAAGTGGCAGGCAGAGATATTTCTCACAAATTAGGTCACTGATTTCTATCATTCATTAATCGCATAAACATTAAAAAGATACAATTTATCATGGTTTAGATGGAGTATGGTGTTTAAGTCGCACTTGAGAAGCCGATAAACCATGACATTCCTGCTTCAGGTTTGCATTCATTTGAACAGTGGAATTTTTGTGATCCGGATCACAAAAATCAAATTTTGTCTCTCATGTCAGTAAAAGGTTGTTTTAAAGTGAGTCATTACAGGTGTAAGTTACTATAGGCAAGGTCTTCCAAAAAATGTTTAAAACAACCAGGGGTCAGTTAAACCTAATATTAGGTATTGCAGGATCTCTGCGTGCCCCTTTAAAATATTTATACATCAAAGTCATCGACTTGCAGCCATTTCTATACACAATTTTCAAGAGAAAAATGGCAGTGCCTGGACACTCACACGAAATCAGGTGCGCTGCTCTGCAAAAGTTAGAGGGTGCACCCCCTCTAAATCTGCCCCTGATTGCTCAAAATTGGCAGAGGTTCTTGTTAAGAAGGGTATTGAACTATGGGATGAATTTATAGTAACAATTTTGGAAGTTGGTCTTTTTCAAAGGTTAGTGAAGTTCTGGTATGCATCACTTTTACTTCGGTTGTGTGGATGAACATGATGCTCTAAAATTGCAGGAATCTTTTTTTGTTTTCTCTTCAAATAGGTTGATACAGAATGCATTCCAGCCCATATCCACATACAGTATGAGGGCTCCATGAAAGACATTCTGACAGAGTCTGTCAAGGAATATGCAGTGGTAGCAGAAGGGGAAACGGTTTGTTCAACTGGTGACTTCATGCAAGCCATGTGCCTTCTTATGGCCACCCACTACGTGTTCAACTTTTCTTACCACACAAAGTTGGTTGGGGCACTCACTTTCATCCAGAAGATCATCCTAAATTTGGAAGACAGTAATGCAGTACCCCAAAAAGTCCTGCACCTACTGTACAATGTCAACTCCAAGTTGAAGGCTTAAGTACAAGCAGGTTTATTTTCAGTTGTGTTTTAGACATTTAGCCTTGAATATTTGCAAGTACTTCACAGGCTTTTAACAATTTTTAGACCTTAGACTTAGGTTAATGGTTGTGAAATAAATTGTTCCGGATTGTCTTAAAATAGCCAGAGCCAGATGCATCAATGGTGACGTCAACATTTAAAAGCCACAGTTAACTTGTCTTTTTTATATGCACATTTTAGAATGAAAATTGAAAAGAAGAGCTTACCAAAGGGAAATGGTTTGTTGCAGTGGTGACTTATGGCCAACCACTGTGTTGTAAACCACCCGAAGTTGGTTGGGCCAATCTCTTTTATCCAGAAGATAATCCTGAAAGTAATGCACCCCCAAAAAGTCTTGCACCTCCTCTGTGTCAACACTGAGTTGAAGGCGTACATTACATAGTTTGTTTAGGGACGGGTTACCACGTTATGAGGTCCATCTTTGAGCTAAGAATTCACACTGTTCCTGAAGAATGATTCACTTTTCAGCTATTTGTCCAAAGTCTGAAAATATGTAAGTACTTTGTCACTGGTTGTTATATAACCAGGTAGGCCTCTTATTGGCTGAACATGGGAAGTGATGTAACTAAAAGACAGATGGTTCTATGACTATTGCACTTTGGCACATACAGTATATTCAACATTTAACGGACTACAAAACCAAAGAGTCAAAATTTGCAGTTGCCATGGAAAGCAGGGGCAGACCAATCAGGTATTTTGTGCTGTAATTCAAATTTAAAGACATATTTTAAAAATCTGGCTTTATGGTTTCATAATACTCCAAAAAGTGTTGATATTTGTGCCAAAGTGCATGATTGTGGGCCCATTTGTTTTTGAGTTACATGTACATCCATTCCTGTGTGTAGCAAATCAGAGACCTAGACTGGTTACCATAGCAGCCAGACCAAGATCTTTCCAATGAAAATTAACATGGGTAAATCAAATATCGGAAAAAGTGTGAAATCGTAAATCAATCAAGTCAAAGATAGATTTCAATGCGGTAACCGCCTCCTTGAAGGCTTGGCTTGAATGTTTGCATGTACGTAGTTTTCAGGGTTGTTACACTTTAAGCCTTATGTTAATGTTGTCAAGTAACTTGCATCTGGCTCTGGCCATTGTGTTGTAAGAGGATAAATGAATCAGTGCTGAGGTCAAATTTAAAGCTGTCACATATGAATTAGCCTTTTTACACTGATCTAGTGTGTTTTAAAATGTGTTTTAATTGTTCATCTTGATGGTGACTAATTGAGAAATGTCATGAAGAGTTGAAGACTAAACAGTTTACACAGTATGCAACCCACGCTTTAGAAAGGGTGGGTTTCAAAAGTTCCAAAAATGGGTAAAAGGGTGGGTTAGTGGCTTTTCTGTTATAAAGTGTGTTCATATAAACAGTTTTGATGGTGGTAACAATTACAAGATTTCAAAAAATTGTGTGTCTTTGTTTTTGTACCTTTTACCAAGTTGAGTCCCTGTGTTTGGCATACATTGTAGCCCTCAGTAGTTTTCACCTTTTTGTATTCCTGGTGTCTGTAAAATTATGTGTAACTTTGTGGGATAACAGTGCATGTTATTAGAATAGACTGACAACACTACTACAAAAGGGTGGGTTTTGCTTTTGGTTAAAAGGGTGTTTTTATAAAAAGGGTGGGTTAAAATCACACTGCACACTATGGTTTACAGTTCTTCCACTGCATTTAGAGCTGTCCATCTGATCTGGCAAATGATGTGTTTGAAGGGTTCGTTAACACAGTCCTGGAAGTGATAATTAGATGTGTAGTACTGTCCTTTGATGATGATGTACAGGATACATAAATCTTTGGAGATGTCATCTACATTTTTGTATTTGCTGGCATGGCCCATCTTGGGCCTGTTTCAAAATTCATAACAATTGTCATCCTGACTGCAAACAGTGCACCTATTGTGTTTTGCACTTTGAGCAACCATTGAAAATGTGATCTTTTCCTTTCTGTTGATAAGCTTCAAGACAAGGGCTTGCGACATGTAAGACAGACAGAAAGGAAAAGAGGACATTTTCAATGGTTCTAGAAGTATAGACTTGTATTCTGTTGCTGAATGTGAAGTTGAAAAAGAATTTGAAGTTTTGAACTTTGAACAACCATTAAAAATGTAATCTTGCCACACATTAGACCGGCGGAAAGGAAAAGAGGACATTTCCAGTGGTTCTAGAAGTATCCGCAGGAACTGCACTTTCGCAGTTGTGTCTAGAGTAAATAAGCCTACAGTGTATAGACTTACATTACAATATTGTTTCTTACTAAATTACTTGTGTAGTGGTGTAGAAATGTTGATTACATGCTTAGGGGTGTGAAAAATCACATGACTAGTTTTTGGGTGGCAAATTAACACTTCAGTGGATAACAGGAGTCCACTTGGACCCTGGATTTTGTTTTTCGCCTCTCATGTAGAAACAAATATATTTTTGGCCAAAATTGTAGGTAATTGCCCAAATACCAGTTACGCATGTTTTTATGCCAAAAAAATTCAAATCAGCCATGCGGTTCTTATGCAAATAAGCATAAATTAGCATTTTGGTGGCGCTATTTAAAGTTTGGTTTGCTCCTTGAACCATAATGTAATTGTTCTTTGTAATTTGTAATGTATTTTTTTTGTTCAAATTTTATTGCAAAACTCCTTCGGGAAAGTGATTTTAAAATATTTGGTAGGAATTTTTGGTCACAACATGAAAATTGGATATTTGGCCACCATTTTGAATCAGTGAAACCAATTTACGATTTTTTTTCCCGTTTTGTGGTTGTGTTGAAAGGCTTCATCAGTGTGCGAGTTTCGGTCAAAAATTCCTACCAAAAAGTGGTTTCTGAGCCTGGGTCCAAGTGGACCCCCCTTATCCACTAATGTGAGTGAAAAGTACCTTATCCACTTAAGTGTTAAGTTCATTTTATGTGTTTAGGGTGCATTGTATGTTCTACACAAGTACATGTTTAGGGTGTTTTTCAGAAGTCCATAATTGCACATGATACATTGCAAAAAACACTGAAGTGGTGTTATGGTTTCTGGTGTTACTTTAGGTATTATGGTAACCAAGTTAACACCACCGGGTGTCACTGCAAAAGCTGTTATTTTAAAAATAGTACACTTCACTTTAGCAGGACTGCTTTTAGATCAAAGTGATTTAATGTTTTGAATAACTTGCTGTTACAATCACAATGTTACCATGGTTACACCAATTATTGTTAACACCCAAGTCTGGTGTAATCTAACAGCCCATGGGAATGAACCCCTATTGAATCCGGGAAAGTGTTAAATTAAGACTATAAGTGTCAGAATAAGTCCCCCTAAAAATCAAAAACATTTAGTTGCATAATTCCATAATTATATTTATGATTTGAAAAAAAAAAAAAGTGAAAACTAGAAGCTTATAATTTTGGCCATCGCATGAACGTCGTCTCTTCTCAAAATAACTCAGTTTTCAATTTTTTTTTTTTTTTTTTTTTTTTTTTTGGGGGGGGGATTATTTTTTGTGAACCCTTAATATCTGGGAAAGTGTCAAATTTGCGGTTTAACACCAGCAGTGAATTTTTTGAAGGTGTTACATTAACACCAGCTAAGTTAAATGAACACTGTGGTGTCTGGTGTTATTATAATTAAACACAAGAGGATGTAAATTAACACTGTATAGATTGGACACATATTGAATCAGATGGGTCACAGTTTTTGCAGTGTACCCCCTTGTTAATCAGGTTTGAGAATGAAAAATATAAAATTTGCAGGAACTTGGTCAAAAATTCCAGAAAATTAACGTGAACCTGACAAAATTACCCTAAAATGGGCTGGAAATAAATGCGTAAATTTGGCCAGCAAATTTGCAGGATTTCCTGAAAATTCTGGAACATTCTCATGCATGGTTAATGAGGAGTGCCCCCCTCCCTGGGCAATGGGCTTAATAAATTTAAAAAAAAAGTTGTTCACTTGAAATATTGAGAGAATATGATTATATAATTTAAGGATACTTTTAAGTGTGCATTATCAAAGTGCACATTTTGGGGTGTGTAAGTGTCTAACCAAAACAATTCGAAAGTTACACTGCACCTCAATTTCAAATTCAAATATTAATTTTCTTCATTTTGCAATACTGAATATATTAATATTGAATACATTATCATGTGTATATATTTTTTCAATTATGTTAATCTCCATGGGCAATATTTTATGTTACCAGTGGTGCTGTATAAAAATGAAGTTCATCAAGGTTTTGTCTATAGGAGTTTCTACATCTTTTAAATGTATTGTACCTAATGACAGGAGTGAATTTTATAAAACTTTTCTCGAGATATGACAAATCATCAACATAAAACTCAAAGGATTAGATTTGGGCAGGTTCATTTTGGTAATATCTGTTCTCAATCTGAATCCTGTCATAGTTACCATGGCAACCGTACCACAAAGTTCAAATAACTTTGTACAGTTTATGGACATGACTTTGGTCATTACAGTTGTATAACCTCACGCTATACCAGGGGTGGACAATATCCAGCCCATGGGCCAGATCTGGCCCATGAAGCTAAATTGTGGCCTGCAGTAGCTTAAAATCATTAAAAGGATGCAAAGTTTGGTTGCATGCTTTTGGACTTACCCACACCTGGGCTATTCTGTACCTCATAAGCTTGAATTTGTTAATAGAGCAGATGTTTACTGTTAAAATTGTATGACATTCTTTGTAATTTGAACTGTTTTAAAATGTTGTAATGTTGAATAAAATGATCTATATGTTAATTTCATGTGTAAAACGTGTATCATTTGGACTCATCAATTTGAGCCATTTAACTCACCTGTGATGTGTCATTTGACTCACCTGAATCCTATTAATGAGTCATTGACTCACCAGAATCCTGTTAATAGGGTCACCACACGGACAAAATGATTACTCACCTAGGTGAGTTATTTGACCTACATAGGCAGGTAAATTGACTCGTCTACATAGGTAACTGTCCTTCCAGTAGGTAATTTGACACGCTAAAAATGGGTCAATCAATTACCACTGACTCACCTCATTGTTCAATGTGT
>JAPZVO010001827.1:0-13400 GCA_029962745.1 Echinometra lucunter | reverse complement strand
GGTTGGTCCAATGCATTCAGCACAGCTGGTATATTGGCTACAGTTCACAACAGCCAATTTCAGGATCTGCAATGAAGAAAAGAGATTATCATAGAAATACCTTGTTAAGGCATGTTCAGACATGACACAACAAACCCGGCGGTAGTGTGTGTGGGTTTTTTTTTTTGGAAATAGTGATGGGAAATGAGGCAGAAAAAAAAAAAGAAAAGAAAAGAAAATTGCCTCCCAGTGGCAAAAAGGTTTTGCCCAATCAAATTCTTAGAAAGCTTGTGCAAAATATGATTTCACGAGTTTTTCTGTGCAACTTTCGGCATAATTCTCTTTTATTTGAGATTTGATGCATTTACAGTGCTATGTTTTGTAAACATTACAGAACCGGAGGGGTTTGCAGCAGGGGTTTCATCTTTATATTTGAACAAGGCTGTAGATAACATGACATACCTGGATAATCATCAAAAATTAAACTATGAGACATTCAGATGCTTACGGATTAGATAAAAAAAAGCATGATATATTTATGCTTGCTGCACCAACTTTTTTGTTTTTAAAGATTTAATACTTGAAACTGATGGTTTCAAAAATGTAGAATGATTATGGAACTTAGACATAGACTAGAGAGCAACATATTCCTTGATGATGGGTCCCTGGCAAACCTACAAATGATGATCTCCATTATTTTCCATTTGAACTAACTGAACTGATTGTATTTTCATTAGACACATCTGCTAATTTTAGGATGTTGTCTTATCAACAGCTGCTTTTCATTAAACAATTTCTAGAGCATATATTTCTCAAGAAAAGTAAACTTGCATCTTCCTTGTCAGCATAGGAACATAGCCATAAAGCCACTATTTTCATGACCACAGTCTAACATCTTAGGTGTTACTAACTTTGAATGCTTTCATTAATGACAAAATAAAAAATAACCCTAATACACAAACAATAATAGTGACAACTGGCAGTTATATCGCTCCTAGCATTCCAGGACACACATTTCAAAATACAGCATCATGAAGGGCAGTATTTTCAATGAATGGTTTAATGGGGCACAAATTAAGGAAAATGTTCCATTCTTTCTCTGTTGCTACAATCAAAGCACCAAAGGTTCAACATGAAACAGACAATGAAACTCAAATTATTTAATCATAGTAGTCTAAGGCTTGCTGTTTGATATCCAAGCATCATTTTCAAGTAACTCCTTTTATCCCGAACTGTAAGCCATGCAGCTGATTGGAGTTTACATGATGATTAGATGCTGCAACCATTTTCGTCTATATTTGGGACTACAGTTCATGTAAATGCACATACATGTATACCCACACTAATAGCCCAGACATTGTATGAATTCAGATGAAATTAGGGCTTAATCGATATTCGCATCGGAGATCGGTGAGTGCCGATTCTTGGCCGCATCGGCAAAACATCGGAATCTGCAGATATTTTGATGGGTGTGCCAATGTGGAACCGATGCAAGCAACAGTTTTTTGTTTGTATTTTTTTTTTTTTTACCTTTTTCTCCTTCGTGATGTTTAAAATCAAACTTGGACAGTAATAGAAATTATTCAAACTCTGTAATGTTTAAAATGAACACACGGTAGAAGTAGAAATTATTGAAACCCTGTCATGTTTGGAAAATGAATGCATGATAGAAAATTAATTATGCAAACTAAGTAATGTTTAAAAACAAAGGTACCATAGAAGCAAAACTATTTAAACCCTGTCATGTCTACAAAATGAATGCACAATAGAAACAGGAGTAATTTAAACTCTGTAATGTTAAACAACAAAATAACGATAATAGTAGATATTATTCAAACTCCATTATGTTTAAAAATGAATGCACTATAGAAAAAGAAAATTATTCAACCTCCGTCACCTTTAAAAACAAACTTGCGATAGTAGTAGAAATTATGCAAACTCCATTATATTTAAAGATGAACGCACGGTAGAAGTAGAAATTATTTAAACACCATAATGTTTCAAAACAAACTTACGATAGTAGTAGATATTATTCAAACTCCATTATGTTTAAAAGTGAATGCACGATAGAAGCAGAAATTATTTAAACTCTGTAATGTTTCAAAATGAACGTACGATAGAAACAAAAATTATTGAGACTTCTTCGTGTCTAGAAAAATAAACGCACGACAGAAAAGTAATTATTTTAAATCTGTGATGTTTAAAAATGAATGTACGATAGAAACAAATTCTTTAAACTCGATAATGTTTAAAAACAAACTTACGATAGTAATAGTAGGAATTATTCAAACTCAGAGGGCTCGAAATACCCACCGGCCATCGGCAATTTGCCGGCATAAGTGCCCCACCCACTGGCCGTGATGCCCTTCTCGAAATCAGAAGGTTTACGGCCACAAATTTTGAGTGGCCTTGATGCCCTCCGATCGAAGGAACTCATACTACATTTAGAAATAAAACCCAGACTTTGTTTCTTGAAGAAGAACCAGTCGATATCATTTTCATCGAAAAAGGTAAAGAATCAATTTGTCAAATAACTGTTTTCGCCTCTGTTTTGTTGGAGATTCAAATTGATTGAAGGCAACTCAGACAACCAGTTAAACTATTATTAATGCCAAAAAGTAGAGAATTAATTTGTCAAGTCGATAGTTAATTTGTTTCAGCTCTGCCCCATTAGCTTTTTATATTTTTGTTTAAGTCGACCGCCGTAACTATTATCATCATCAAAAAGTAAAGAATTAATTTTCAAGTCTATCATTCACCTTCGTCCGTAGTTTATATCTCTTGAAAAATAACCGGTCGATATCAAAGGTAAGGAATCAATTTGTCAAGTTACTAGTTTCACCTCCATTTCGTTGGCGATTCATATTTCTTGAAGGCGACTCGGACGACCAGTAAAACTATTATTAATGTCCAAAGGTAAAGAATTAATATGCCGAGTCGGTAGTTAATACATTCCAGCTCTGTCTCCTTAGATTTTTTAATATATTTTTAGTCGACCCGCTGTAATTATCATCATAAAAAAAATAAAGAATTAATTTTTCAAGTCAATCATTCATCTTCGTCCCGTCCGTAGTTTTATATTTCTTGAAGAAGAACCAGCCGATATCACTTTCATCGACAAAGGTAAAGAATCAATTTGTCAAGTTACTAGTTTCAAATCCGTTTCGTTGGCCATTCATATTTCTTGAAGGCGACCAGCAAAACTATTATTTATTTCCAAAGGTAAAGAACTAATAAGCCGAGTCGATAGTTCATTCGTAGCAGAGGTAGCAGACAGGATTCATCTTTTTTTTTTAAAATTGTAATTACGCATCTGTACTCAACCGTGCTCTGTGCTGCATCAGTATCGGAATCAGAATTGGGCCGATGCGGATGTAAAAACATTGGGCATCAGATCAGCAATGAAATTCCGTATCGGTTAAGCCCTAGATGAAATCACGAATGATTACACATCCAAAGATAATAAACTGAATTCATATTCCAATTTTGGGCATGTTTAAAATCTGAAAAGAATCAAACAAAAGAAACTTGCAGTAATAAGTAACTCTATTGCCTTTACAATTTCTGACGAGCAAAGAATGGCATAAAAAATGTGAAATCATAATAAAATTCAGAAGAAAGGGGACTGTGGAGAGGTTGGCAAGGAGAGTGCTCAAGTGGGTACCCCTAAATCAGCTACTGCTGCTGGTGCTAGGAAAATTTCAAACGATAATGCAAAAGATGAAGTGGAAAGTTCTGTAAAGTATCTTGATTTGGCAAGATACATAAATGATAATACCTCATTGTTCGTCAGGATAAATAGTTCCTCACTATCCTGGTTGATGTGCACATCGGTCAAGACTTGACTATTCACCTGTAAATCCACAGTCTCATACAGTCTCCCATACAGTCTCCCAGTACCATTAGGCTTCACATGAATCTAAAAAGAGAATTTTTATTATGATTATTATTAAATCTTCTAATTCCTATAAGCTTTAACCTTAAAACAGCGGGTCTCTTGGATCCATCTCACAGTGGGGGGGGGGGGGGAGCTGAGATATCAGCCGTCAATGACGCAATCGCGCCAAAAATTGGCAGGTATGTCACCCACAACGTAATCTACAAAACTGTATAGTTATTTGCTCCAAAATGATTTCAATTTATTTTTAATTAATCAATTATGTTAATTTATGCATGAAATCAGAATTTTGCTCTCATTAAATATAGCTCCAAAACTGCTAATTTTTTGTCCACTGGTAGATACTGTTTGTAGTATTCTTAGCAAATGTACTTTTTCAATGAAATTTGTTGGGGACACTTTTGTGATTATTATCAGCATAGAATTAATTAATTCCAATCAGTAAAAGTAAAAATAATCACACATTTATGAATTTTGGCTGAAAACACAATTTGTATTGAAATTGTACATGAAATCACATTTCTGAGCAATTTTGGTCCGACATGTATAAAATGTTACATAACTTTGGAACCGCATGCCCAGGCGTCACAAATTTGGTCTCTAAAGATGTGTGAGATTTGAAAGAAGAAGTCATGAAATGCCAAATCGACTGCTTTTCACGTTGCAGAAATATCGTGCGAAATGTCAAGGGGGCGGATTTTGCCCCACGGGCCTTTGGGGTTAATACAGGGACCACAGGGTTCTTGAAGGCAGAGCATTGATTTTTAAACAGTACCTGACTTCTTTGATTATATTGTCTGCTGAGAGCTAAAAAGGCAATAAAATCATAGTCTATATACAGTGTAACCAAGATTTATCTGGACATTGCACAAAGATCACATGATTCATCATAAAATCTGCTGAATTGTATATCAAACTAAAGAGAAAGGAATAACCCTTTACATGTATTTGCTTATAGTGACAAACGGTGATCATTCATGTTGTTGTACATCTATCGACAGATATGGCCCAATAAGCATATTGATGCTCTTTTCAGATCTTTTATGATCACTGAAGCACAACCTGTAATCATGGCTTGCTCACTCATTTTCTTAGTAGATGATATCTTTCAATTTGACGCAATTTTTAGTATTTCAGTTTGAATTAGTTACTCATTTATATGAATGAATTTCTCACAAATATTGCCTACACTGAGTTTGTGCAGAGGTTATCAATTAGATTCCTAATTCATTATTCAAGTTCATGTCAAAATTGATAAAAACCAATCAAAATGCCCAGCACTGTATATCAAATTAAAGGATATTATCTCATCTCTCACAAAATCGAACACACACTTATCAATGGAGTGATAGTTGTGCTTCAATGATAACATGAAGGCCAAAAATGAGCATTAGTTCACATAAAGTGTCATACTAAGCCAAAGGCCAAAGTCAAATATCTAGCTTAGTTTTTGAGTTCGTTCCAACATCTGTACAAACTAAGTAGACCATGCTGATTTTCAAGCTTAAAGCATAACACACAATATTCAAGAGGTCTACCTGAAAGTTTTTTTTTTTTTTTTTTTTTTTTTTTTTTTTTTTTTTTTTTTTTTACTTACATTAACAAAAAACGGCTGGTATATCAGACTACTCAACCACCCTTTCAAGACAAGCCCCCCCCCCCCCGGTTTCCACGAATAGGTGCGTTAATTTCACTACCCACACACAACCCACCCTTTTGAGACAACCAGGGGGGCTCCTCTCGAAAGGGTATGGCCATCCCCGTTCCCTCCCCACTCCCATCCCGCTCCGTGCACGCACCCTTTCGACATAAGCCCTTTATGACAGTGTTTTCTTGGTGTTCATGTCATTTAACTGAAGTTAGGTAACTTTTTCAGTACATGTACGTACAGTTATTATAGTATTATGAAGGTGCTTAGATATATTATTATACAGGGTGGCCTGAAAAGAATGGAACACATGTGATCCTTAATTTCAGCGAGATTAATGACATAAGGAGAGAATTAGGCAATCATAGCTCAAATCCACGGAAAGTTACTGTAATCAAAATGTTGAGTTTCTGACAGAAAAACTGTAGAGGTGTTGTGGTCCAGTGGATAAGTCTCCGGACTTTGAACCACAAGGTACAGGGTTCAAATCCCTGCCTCAGCACTAATGTCCTTTAGCAAGATTATGAATCTACATCTGCCACTCTTCATCCAGGTGTTAAGTGGGTACCCGGTAGGATGCAAGAGTCATTGTCATTTGTCAGTGATGGAGTCCAGGCCGGCAGTTCCGAGTCACGAGGCCGCTGGATAAAAATTTCTCTCATTGACTTTGTACACGTGACTCGGACCGAGGCCAAGGCCGGCGCCGGCAAAATGTGGCCTCGAGGTCGGCCTCGACTCCCTCCCTGTCATTTGTTTAGCATTGTGAGCACCTGTAAAATGGTGCCTGGATGGAATGCTCCCTCGGGAGAGGAGAAGATGCGTACATTGTGTGCATGCAAGCCTGAATCCGATGACAGGGCTAATAATATTTCTGTAAAGTGCTTAGACACATCTCAGAGAGATGTATTAGGTGCTTTATAAATGCAGAATATTTATTATATTATCATGTAATGAGGGTTGCACCTTCGCAACATAACCGCTTTAGCTTTTGGTAAAAAAAAATAAGAAGATATAGCATATTACCTTGCTAAGAGTAGCAGTTGACATTGATGAAGTGGTAACCAAGGCAATACATGTTGTTCCATTTTCTTTATCAAGGGTGACAATGGAAGAACTATTTCCAGGTAGATCTGCTCCAAGCATGTTTCCAGCTAAGTCCATTGTAGCCTGTGCATAGCGGAATCTTTCTACTTGATCCCTATCTCCACACTGATAATTTGTTTCTATGTCAGCTCTTGAAGTGGCACCCTTTGATATTGGAAGTAAATACAAGCACAAATTCCACTGAAAATTTGAAGGATTTGGCAACAAATTGAGAGAAAGAAGTATAAACAACAGTCCTCCATATTTTACTATAAAAGGGGCTCTTGAAGTATTGTTTTTATGTTAACATATTTTAGTTTTAGAAATAAACCTCTGATGAGAGCCTTTGTTAAAATCTATCTTTTTATCTTTTCATTCAGATCATCATCAGGAACTACATGTAAAAAAGAATTTAAACTATAGATGGGTTGCTCATATACAGTTAACCTCACACAAGTCAAATCTGCTGGGACCACAAAAAATTATTCGACTTACATGTAGGCGAAATTCAAATTTCCATCGACCTATAAAACAGAAGCCAATTTGTCTATTTCTTTTTTTTGTCTATTGTTTTTATATGAATTTAATCTGTGTCCTTATATTGTATCATCAAAGTAAAACTGAAGCAAAATCTTTCTTGTAGAAAAGGACATTGCATGTACGAACTTTGATCATGTTCTCAAAATATTGTAATTCAAGTGCCCCATGAACTTGTACATGACGATCTCTGTGTGTGCACATGTTTATGACTCAGTATGTTAACGGAGAAACCAGCAGTCTTACTCCCAAGAGCTGAGGGGGACAGCAGGCCCAGGTAATGCCTACTCTGTGACATGCAGAATGTGAAAGTACGAGCATGTGGAGATTATTTAGCGTTGTGAGTGTATTGAAATTGTGTCTTTGCTCTGAGTTTGACTTAGATGATGAAAATGACTCAAGTTTTTCCTGATGGGATCTGATTATTCTGTTCGACTTAGCTGAAATTTGACTTGGGAATTTTGACTTAGCCACATATTTTGCATGGGAATCACACAGGGAAAATCAGGACTTTTCAATGATCTGACTAATGTGAAATTCAACCTATACCATGTTGTCTTGTGCGAAGTTTACAGTAAGAAATCATGACATCGAGTGAACTTATACATAACTAAACATTAAAGAAAAAGAATATATGAACAACAAATGCGATTTGTTGAAAATCCAAACTGAATGTTAAATGGGGATAACAATAATTGTTATTGTTTGCAATAGGAATGTTAAAAAGGAAGCCTACATAAAAATACACTAGTACATCTCAAGGCAAACCCAGGAATACATGTAGGAGCCAGACTGCACGCATGCCCTGTACTCATGTGTGCAAACAAATGGGCCCAGTGGCAGTGGCGGCTGGGACAATCTGCATTTAAGATTCAGTGGTGAAACCTTTTGAGTTTGATAACATTTCAGGCCAAATTCAAAATGATTTTCATAAATTAACCGATAAATTTGAAAGCCGAGAGGACAATGTAATATACTTTAATATAAACATGATTACCTGATTAAAACATATTTGAAAGTCATTTAGTACTGATTATTGACTTGTCACATACTGTAAACACTGTTATTTTCGCGTGATTAATTTTTCACGCTGAGCGACCCCAAAGCATATTCGTGGGTTCTTGAATTCGCGCTGCAGAATTGTTCACTTGCAAAACTAAAGCGCAACTGCAAGATTTGATTTCATATTGCAATGCATGACAAGTATTTTTCAGCCCTAGCTGTAACTTTAGCTCTAAAATGGTCACTTTAGGCACATAACTGTACACAGCAGTGCCGCTCCATTTATTGCTTCACACACATGCAGGGTCCATTCAGATGCATACCACAGACACAACTACTTGTACTGTCCACACACACTCTCTAAAAATCAGCTGTCCAGAGCGTGTGTCCAAAACATTTAAGCATAAGAAATCATGCTCATATTTTATATGTTCTAGAATTTGCGCCCGCTGAGAATAGCGCGAAATCCGCGAAAATTAATGTGCCGCGAATATTTCTGCTTTGAGTACCTTGAGTTTTGGCTATCTTTGCTGATCTCTGTATAAATGGCATGCGCGCACGGTCTGGTCCCTATTCTTCAGGCCTGCCCATCTCAAGATATGGAATTTGAAATTTACTGTGTATAAATTTTAGCTACATCTACAAACAAATCTAAAATCAATTTACTGTCAACATATATACGACAAATTAAACACAACATTTAATTTTCCACTGACATTTGGACAAAGAGAAGGCAAGTATGATATTTCCATTCCAACACAGGTTGGATCATTGTTTGTGACACAGCCACATGTTGTGTCCACAAATTTCCTCTGTATGTCACTCATCGTGTATGAACACAATGCAGAATGAGTTCCATTTGTGAATACACCATAGAGTATATCATTCATATCAATATGGACTGCTTGTAGAGTATCATATGACTGGCATGACAGTAGGATTTCAGAGTATACATCAAGGAAATCCTCATTATTGTCAGAACAGATTCTACCAAGTCTTGACTGACTTGATCCACTGTGCACAATAAAGAAGTTATAACTATCCCAAGAAGCTCCTTGAATGTAATCAACTTCAGATTGAGGGGAAACATCCTCGGTTTTCCGAAGATACTCAAATATAAATTGAGGAGCATCTGGACGAATAAGTCTCCTCTGGGAGACTGGGAATCCAATATCTCCAGGACTGTTAGGACCAACAGATGTGGCAACATACAAGACTAGGGTTTCCAATTCATTAAATGCAACAACTCCTGCAGACAGACCATCATTTGCTACCGCTTCATTAGTATATCCATATTCTCTTGCAATATTCATCAAATTTCTAAATTCACACTTCCTTTCTGGGCCCCCGCACTGAATGAGTTTAGCAACAGGTGATGGTGCAATCTCCAAGATCTTGGTTTCATACAAGCATGCTGGGTCTACACATGGGTCTCCACTTGGAATTGTGCTTTCTTCTCTTAAGTGAGTTAAGTCCATGTCAAGCTGATAGAGTTTTGACATTCCCCCAACGTAGACAAAGTATGTTCCACTCTCATTACTGACCACCATCTGGTTTAGTGCCAGGCCTGACTCATCTCTAAAATCTTTTCTGAAGTAAGATGAAAGCTGACCATGGATGCATTCCATCAGCATCATCACGGTGATCAAGATGGGGAAGAAGAGTCTCCATTTCATTGTCTTTGTGGAAGCCATGTTGATGAGGCAATGTTTGGAAGATGGTACAAATGGGACAAACAACCACTGCTCAATTATCTTCTCAACACATTGGATAAGGGTGCAAACCTGTAAGCAAGAAAAATATAAAAGAAAATAAAGAATTGAATTACAATAAACATATCTGAAGCCAAAGCGACATACTTAAAGGGTATGTGTGCAATATAATTTGTTTTTAAAAAACCACACGTATGCACATTTATTTGTCAAAAAAAAAACCAAACAAACAAACAAACAAACAAACAAACTCAACACTAAAGTTTAAACAATATTTTGATTACATGTAAAATCTATACAGCCACTGAATGATAATCTTTTATTCCAGTACATTAAAATCCAAAGTCTCATTTTCAGAAGTTTCTCTTATCAAAATAGATTAATAACACTTACTATGACGAGGGAAGTGTCTAAAAATGGACTATGGGTTCTAATGTACTTAGACAAATGATTATTATTAAATATACAGTCTATTATACACAAAATAAAATAATTGTCCAAGTCATTTGGAAGCATCTTTATTGACCATGATGCAAATATACTGGTATGTTTACTAGTGTCAAATTCAAATAATTTCTTAAAGGGAAAGTCCACTCTGATATTTAGTTGGTTTCCATGAAAGAAAACAAGGAGAGAAACAAATCAGTGAAAGTTTCAGGGAAAATGTGAGACATCATAAGAAAGTTATTTGTTTTAAAGGAGAATGCAACCCAGGCATTAATGTGCTTTTAGTGAACAGAGATTTAAAGAGAAACAGTGAAAGTTTGAGCAAAATCAGACAATCTGTTCAAGAGTTATGAATTTGAAAGTTTAAATAAATCCCTATTATAAGGATCCTTGAGTTGGCAATTTTGCCAGCATCTGTGATGTCATTGTGGACAACTCTCAATTCATTTTGTATATGATTTCTTTAAACATTGATTTGTAAGCAATTTTGAGTCAGGAATTAACATAATTCTTCCCAGAATGCTTGCAGAATTGATGAAGCCATGTCACATTCAAACAGTAAATCAAAAGAATTTCTATTTTTCTTGAAAATGAAGAAAATGTTAAATTAGGTACACAAAATGAATAGAGGGTTGTCCACAATGACATCACAGATGCTGGCAAAGTTGCCAACTTAAGGATCCCTACACTAGGGATTTGCTTAATGTATCAAAATTCAAAACTCTTGAACAGATTGTCCGATTTTGCTCAAACTTTCACTGTCTTGTCCATCTCTATTCACTAAAAGCACAATGATGCCTGGGTTCCATTCTCCATTACAGTTGTCACTGATGTGACATATTTATCTATAAACCATATATGCGCCATTGTTCCTTCCTCTCTCAGAGTGTGATTTTCATGAGTGTGAACGGAAAAAACCAAAGCAAAAACAATTAGAAAATTTGGATCGCGATTTTGAATCAGGACCCAAATGTCAATATTTCCCTGAGTGCGAATGGTTGAAAAATGAAATTTAGATCACAATTTGAATCGGGATCCAAATTTCATTTCTCCTTGTTTGTGAATGCCCCTAATAACTAAGTGCAGATTTCCCTTTCCACAGAGAGAGAAGGCAGCATACATGCAGCACTTGGCTAATTTTAGAAAAAATATCAATAAAAGCAAAGTAAATGTTTAAATTCCATATTTCCTGAATTTACAGCTTAACCTGTTGACTGCTGAATTCTTTCAGTCCCATTGGCTTAATACAGAGGTCAGTCACACGGCTCCAGTAGCCGAAGGGTTAACTGTTCATCAAAAAAGAGAATTTCCAAGACAGTTTGCTGATAAGTGAGCTTTCTTTTTTTTTTTATATAGTTAGCAAGCTCATATTTTTGATGTGTCATTGCCACAGATCATGAAGCTGTGGACCCTTTGTTATATTCAATGTTTTCTGTGAGTGTTGGAAAAAGTTTGTTTGTTTATTTGTTTGTTTGTTTGTTGTTGTTGTTGTTGTTGTTGTTGTTTTTTTTTTTTGGGGGGGGGGGGAGGTTTCCATGACTGTAAGTTCTCACAAACAACGTAATTCTGCAACACCAGGCATAGCATAGTTAAAGGCATAGTCTCTAGTTTTCAGACTCATATCCATTGATATATAAATTGTACCTTAGAATTTGAAACAGAATACTTTAAAATACTTGTTTTAAATTGTAATTTACCAAAATTTGTGCATATCAATGTTTTGATTTTGGTAATCATAAAACACTGGATAAAACTTTTATTCATCCTTTTCCACTACCATGAATGTCACTTTAAGGGGTCTATTTTCATAAACTAGCAAATGAAAGTGTCTGGGGGTACGTACATTCAAAATGATACATGAACTCAATTACTCATATTAACTACATTGAATAAGTTATGCTTTTATAATCTAGTGAATTTGCAAAATATATCTACTGTACATTAACACCTTGATACCATTTCTAATCTTTGCATTCCCCAATTTAGACTGAAAATTCTGTCTCAGATTTCGTCGTCAGCCTCTCATTCTGGTAGGGTCGGCTCTCCTCACTTTAGAGACAGAAGCACCCTTATGCGTTGTGTATGCAATCCGACTGGCGAATGGTAACATGTACTTAGTGAGAAGCCGCTTGAAAAACGGCCAATATTCATCGTTTATACCATAAAATCATTCAAATAAAACAGATTAGAGTACGTTTTAGATCTTGAAAACTATCTTTAGCTTACCAATTTCATGATTTATTCCAACCGTATTTAAACGATCGATCAAACGTACGTGCGTACGCTTATAAACCATAGGGCATATATTATTGGTATGTTCGAACCTGGTATGAATGATGTTGTTGTTGTTGTTGTTTTGTACTATATGGTCACAGGTCATAAAGCTAGGCAGGTCCTAAAGCCAAGCACCTTGTATGAGTGCAATGCGACACGTTTAATGTACAAAAACTTCAGATGTGACCGAGCAACGAGAATTTCATCAAGGTATGCAAAAAAAAGAATTAGTAATTTTCGTTTATTCTTTGTTGTGATATTATAATTAGTTAGAAATCAGGATAAATTTCATGCAAGTCGGTTTACAAATGAAGATTTGCATTCATTTATTACATGTGGGTAGCTTTAGGACCCCTTCATTTTTCATCACAAAATTTGATACTGGCACTGATATCGACCTGAAAATATGTATTATTGACATTCGTCCGTCATAATTTTAAAAATAAAATAACTTTAGAATATGTAGAACCAAGGTATACACAAGAAATTTGGACAAACCTATAATTTGTGTGAACTTTTTAGCTGCTGAAAACAAAGTGTGTAGCTTTAATCGGTTCCCCTCAATTCACAGAGCTCTGCCGCAAAGCAATTTTGCTTATTTTTGTGTCAAAAATTGAAAATTTGTATAACAGTGTATGTTACTCACAAACTCTCTGGCCATTTAGCAAACCTCCTGTAATCCTTATTTGAAAATGACTTTGATGAAAAAAATGTGATTTTCTTGACCTAATGAAATGTTCCTGTGTTGTAGCGTCCATGTACAGACTTTGAAAATAGAGTGCGCAATGGCGATATCATCACAGCATACATGAATATTCAT
>JAPZVO010001826.1:0-13404 GCA_029962745.1 Echinometra lucunter | reverse complement strand
ATTCAAAAGGGACACAAATGCTGGCTGTGTTTACCCCTAAACTCTTGGCGGGATGTTATTCGTGGAAACAGTAGGAAGTGTAGTGGGGGTAGCGGCAATCTGGTAGGGCCTTTAGGCCTATTGTCATGAATTAGAATTTATGGGATGTTTTTCTAATCTGATTTACACTGATTAAAATGATAAAGTATAGATTTCTATCAGATTTTTCAAATGTGCATAGATTTTGTATATCACGGCAATAGGCCTAATTTACATTATTATTATCATAATACTTACTTCTATCAACATTATACTGATATAAGTTTGTATAAGTTGTATAAGTTGTGACAGAGTGAAAGGCAGAAGGGTTTATAGGGCTATACAAAATAGCTCTAAAGAGTGTATTGTGGCTATATGTATCCTTCTTGTCTTCACCCTTTCTGTCTGATTGCTCCCTAGATAGCTTTTCACTCCCCCTCCCAAATGCAATGTATATCACACACTTCGAAATTTACACGCGTATAGGCTATAACATCACTGTTTGGAATTAACCATTTCTACTTTGATGCTGTTTTTATCCTAAATTCTACCGTCTTCGTACAACTGAAGAACATTGATCTCTCGACCCCCCCCCCCCCCCCCTTCTTCACCTTGAACTGCCACAAGATTTGTCGTCATAATACCACTGACAACGCCTGAAGCAGATTGCGACAAGGAAACAGTCGACCCTTTATCATGTTTATTATAGCATCATGGATGGAAAGTTCTTTCACCATCTTTAGCTGTGATTCTAGTGACTGATATCTCAAGAAAACATTATTTCATGTTTCATTTAACAATCAGATGAAACAAAGTAAAGTTGACGGTTTGGGGACTTAAACAGGGGCTGCACTGCAGGGTGCAGGAGCGTCACTGCTGCTTTTTTGTCAAGTGCTAAAGGGGAGGAGAAGAAATAGAACAAGGAGAAGAAGAAGAAAAAAAAAAGAGTATGGATAAAACAGAGCAGGATCATGTAACTAGCCCCAATGGCAAATTCACCTTTGAAACACATCGGTCATCTTGCTCCCCCCCCCCCCCCCCCCCCTCCGCCTATCAAAGTAGTCTGGCGCTGCCGATGTCATGGGCTGGACCTTACTATCACGGGATAAGCCTATAACACAGGTTGCTTCTTTCATTTTTTTTTAAATTTCTTCATTAAAAACCATAACGCCTGAAAGTAAACTACTGTATGCCCTTCTGTCACTGTTGATGGCATGTTTTCTTCATTGACCAGTCCGGCCCCTGGGCACGCTGTTTACATGCAGTTTGGCGCGCAATCACATACAAGCGTGGTCGGTGGGTGAATTATATTCTGGATATGACATGGATATAAATATGGATTTATTTCTCTTATTGTCCGTGAGGTGATGCGATCTTCGTGTAATTAGACCATGATGTGGGGCTAATTGTGACTTTGGAAAGGATGCAGGCTCTGGCTTCACCGCCTGGACATTTAGGGGTGAGCCCGGGGGTGAGTCATGGTTATGCCATTATTATGTGAATGTAGGCATGCTGTGTATGCATACTATACATGGATATTTTTCACAGTCGATGTCAGGTCATCTAAAACACTGAATCAAATGCATGAAGATACTATAGGTACAATAAGTTATATTTCGTATCGTATGGTTGAATATTTTGATATAGGTAGCCAATGAAAATCAGGGCATGACAAGGTGCTGTAACTTTTGACATATCATCAATTGAATTCCAGAGTAGAAAAAGAGTGAATGTAAAAAGGTCCAAGAAAAAAAAAGGAATGTTTATTTGTTGTTTTCTTGTTTTTTCTGTTGTTATATTGTTTTCACATTATTTTTTGATGCAGAATATTGCGATGAATCTCCTAATATTTATTGACATGCTAATATGGTAAGATGTACGGTGTCGTGTACTGTGCGCACGCGTTCTCAGTTAATTCTAATAGCGTTTTCGCGAATACTTTTTTTTTTTTTTACAAAACACACATCCAAGTACACGTTGCTATCATTGTGCTTGCATAACAATTTATTTGATGCAGAATATTAAGAACGATGTGAAGATAAGAAGCTTAATTTGCTCAAGGGCATATCATAACTCCTAAGCACCTGAAAAATAGCTATATTGGACGTTCATTTTTTGTTACCTAATATTCAGTTGAGAAACCCAGACATTAAGAATTTCGCTCTTTCAAAATTTTCGTGGAATCTCAAAAATTCGCTTCCCGCCGGACCCACACTGTGGTTTCGCTTTATAACAATAATAATAGTAATAATAATAATAATGATGATGATAATAATAATAACTATAATAATAATAACAATTATAATAACAATAATAATAATAATTATTAATAATAATAATAGTAATGATGATGATGATAATACGTGGAATTTATACAGCGCTTAAAAAAAACAGTTCAAAGCGCTGTGCCGGCATAAACACGACAGGAAATAGCAACCAAACATATGGAAATAACTAGGAAGCAACATTAAGATGTTCATCATGATTATAATCATGTTTATTAGTATTATTTAAAGGACACATTTAACCTTATCTTTTTTATCATCATACTTAATCTTGCATTAGCTATTTCATGGTGTCTCATTACACCTTATCATGCTTATTATTTTGTAAGACCTAATAAATGGTTTAGATGTTTGTTTCAGAAATGGCTCTTCGTACGTTCATCCATTCATTCATTCATTCCTTCAGAGATATAATTGTTTGTAAAAGGGTATGACATCGTGAGTCCTGTAACGAGCTTGAGCCGAAACTCAGCATTTCTTTTTCTTTTGCTATCAAATAGGGAATCAAAAAAAGTTATAACCAAAGCAATTACATGGGATGAAAATGATGGTGCGTTGAATATAATGTAAAAGTATTTTATGGCCTTCAAGATGCTATTTTTTCCTTCTCGCTATATCCCTTTGCTATTGCCCATTTCCAACAAGTGCCCTTTCCGCTAGAGCCACCCGACATTTGAATTAATGTGTACTTAGGCTAACATCAATCAGAGAAGTGACAAAATGAACAAAAATGTAGAATTATAGGTACAGTTTAAAAGAAAATATTGCTTATTACGTGAACACCATCATTTCTAAAGGATTCCAGTAGGTGCATATCCGGCGTGCATGCCGAACAAAAAGTAATAATCAGCGCACCTGATCCTCCGCATTTTTTACGAAGGTTATCGGCTTGAGAGAATGTCGGTCGGAAAGTTGAGAACATACATTTTCATATTATCCTAATGTTACATTATAATTCGGGCCAGGACATTCCATTTTCAGGACACTGTATCAAAGATAATTCTGATATGTCTGAATCATTGAGATAAATTTTCTCCTTTTTTTGGCGGGGGGGGGGGGGTGTTTGTTTGTTTATTCTGGTTTTTATTTCTGAT
Organism: Echinometra lucunter; assembly: GCA_029962745.1. NCBI lineage: Eukaryota > Metazoa > Echinodermata > Echinoidea > Camarodonta > Echinometridae > Echinometra > Echinometra lucunter. Next base: position 10,007 of record JAPZVO010001826.1, on the reverse strand, counting down.
GGTTGTATGATTACCTGTAAATATTGCAATTGTTTATGATTTGTTATTTTTCTGTTTATATTTTGTTTTTGCTGACCTAATAAAACATATAAATACATAGATACAACCAAAAAAAAAAAAAAAATGTAGAGCCTTCTATCGTCATCGACTTGGGCTGCATGTAGGCCTATATAAATTCTCATTCCCTAATATGACTGTATAGTGGCCTCGCTCACGGTCGGGCTCACGGTAAGTTGCTGGCTTATCTGCATTTGAATTACTCTTCATGAAATCACCCTTAAATTGGGCAATTAATTTTGGGTCTGACGTCTGTTGCATTAATTACTCTGGAACCACGTGCGCAGAACGTCCCGCATTTGGTCTCAAAACATGCGCGTGAATCGATAGAAAGAAGGGAAGGAAGAAAGAAAGAAAGAAAGAAGAAAAAGAAGAAGAGCTGTCCTACCGAATTTGGAAATTGATCTCACATAATATGTATATACATATTTTTTTTCCACGAGAGTTGCCAAAGCTTTTGTATAGTTTATTCAGTATTGTTTTATTCTGATCAACAAAACATTCAATTTAACATTAAATCAAACAATGTAACACTTTTTTTTTCAAAGCTTATATGAAATCAGTTATTATGAAAATGTTCAGTCACCACTCTCCCACCTCGCTCCCCCCAAACATCTACTCTATCAAATTGCTGTTTTTTGTTACTTGATCGCAAATAAACACACACACACACACACACACACACACGCCCACACATCCACATCGCTTTACTCCCGAGGACAACTGTTGTCTCCTGTCATGTTGCTAGGCTGACAAAATAAGGGTCAAATCTTTTGCTTGACGTGGTTTATTTATTTATTTTTTTTTTTTCACTGTCCGGGGAAATGAAGAGTTGGTGCAGAAGTGACAGATAGGGAAAGAGAGAGAGAGAGAGAGAGAGAGAGAGAGAGAGAGCATAGAGCGACAGAGAGAGAGAGAGAGAGAGGCGGGGGTATTGCGCATGTAATGATTTTGTTTTCGTTCTAGTTAAATATTAAGTTAAAAAAGATCAATTTTGCCATTTTTACAATTATTTCTATTCAGCAACATTATGTACGTTACGTGAAAAAGGGAAAGAAAAATAGTGAGGCAGATTCAGTTGTCTTTGAGGAATTTCAGAGGTCTGACCCGGTATACATTATAAAGGTCTTACGAGCAGTAATCGTTCAGTCCAGTGGCATAATGTCTCATGGGGTAAATTTTGTGTACTTCCTTGCATTTTGAGAAATATTTGCCGTAAATACCGGGAATCGAAAGTCATTACTTTTTTCTTATTCCATTTGGTACTTGAACCTTGTTATTACAAAATTTATTGCAATTGATTCTCATTGGCTTTCTGTAGTATATAGTAAAACTTTATTGAACCTTAGAAAAAGAATAATTTTGATTAATGGGGGAAAGGCTTAATTGGGGAAACACTGAGAAAACACAACGTTAGAAGGAGAAAAAAGAAGGATACAGCACAGAAACAAGATAGATGGCAAAGGGTAGAGATAGTGAAATATTTTGTAGAAAAGATCCAAAGAATAACATAAAGATAGACAGAAGGAAATATAACAATATATATATATATATATATATATATATATATATATGATGGTTAAAAGCACGACAGAAGGGAAAGTAAAAGAAACCCCAAGGAACAGAAAATACAAGTTATCGTGAAATGAAAAGGTTGACAGAAATAACGATAAAAGAAAATATTATGAAAACGGGGCAAATAAAGGAAATAAAAAGTACAATATTCAGCATTTCATAATCGATCAATATTAATTGGATGAGCTGCTCCCCTGTTCTCCTAAAGAGGTTTGATAATTATAACATTGTGCGAATTTTGTCCAGCAATATTAAGGAAATGTGTATCGGATGACAGTCAGGCCCAGGTATTTTTTCTTGTTTTTTTTATTTTTTTTCTACAAGTACATAATGGTAAATGAAACTATGAATATTTCTTATTTTTCACCTAGTGTATTATGGTTTCGGGAGTAACCCGCTTGGGTGGCCCGAAATTTCTTTTACTTTATAGTTCTATACGGAATGTATATATTCATTTATCGCGTTTATATATAGTCCCAGACGTCTGGACGTGAGACTATGTTCCTTATGAAGAAAAGACACTTTACGTCGGTCAATTCATTTCGTTCAAAGTTTATTTTAGCATGAAATTTCACACTGTATTCATTTTTCGAGGTTTTTTTCCAAATCATTTATAGAAATACTGGAAACTTTCATAATTTGGTATTTTCTTCAGCTCAGTCAGCCCTTGTCCTTGTCTGTTTATCAGGGAGGAATTTGCAGTCAGAATGCATAGTTTGTTGCCCAGACCATTTTTCTCTCATGATTGTTTTGGACAATCAGTGCATTATGTGTATACTAACGAAATGAATATTATAAAACATGTTTAGTAATTCATATCAATGAAACTTCAAACTGTAGATTGAAGGAATAAACATTGCTAGTTTTGAATGAATATATGAAATGATAATGTGCAACGTGTCTGCATATATAGACTATTTCATGCGATAACTGCCGACCGAGCGTCCTTCGTCACCTCGTAAAAACGGGTTTGGAATTGAGCATGTTTTCAGGGTTCAGCAGAATATTTATGGCCGGGATAAAGCTATTGAGTAAAATTTCAGCTCTTTGACCTCCGCCATAGACTCCATGCTGTAGAGACGATAAGGAAAGTTGCTCGTTTTCGACTGCTTTAAAATCCCAAACGAGAATCATTCGAGTAATTTTGTCCAAGGAGAAAAGCAGTACAATTCCTGACTTATCGAAACCAAAATGAGGAAAAAATGAGTTAGTTTTGAGTCAGAATGGCCGGACATTGTATACCACGCCCAAATGACGATTGCGCAATCAACGCTAGCCTGGAGCGAGATGGGCTTCCCTGGCAGAGCTAGAGAGTCAGGTTCGCTTTGTGTACATGAATCGTATCTCTGTGTAAATTGCCAAAACCATAGAGTTAAATACGTACTAAAACCCACGTGTGCGTGCATCGCGTACTCTCTAGCTGTGCAAGTACGACCGCACCCGCGTGGACGTGGCCCTCTAGCTCTTCTTCTCTTTCCTTTAACGTAGTTGCCGCTTGGAATTGAATTTCCAGCGTGAAGTCGTAATTTCCTCGCTGAAAGTTATCAAGTAGTTCTGTGTTACACTTCAAACTAGGAAAACTTTGCAGCGTCTTCGAAGTTCGAATCTTGAACTTGGTGAACTAATCGATGTCAAAATGAAGATTGTCGTCTTATGTCTGTCGACGATTGTCATGATGGTCTGGGTTTCAACTGCTTGTGCAGCTAGTAAGTTTCATGATATGAGTTTGCATTTTTATCTTCATAATAATTCAAGTATAAAGTGCATCCAGTGTAAACCACTTCTAATCAGCGCTTGATAAATACTGCCACAGCCATCCTCTAAAATACAGAACATACCAAAGATAAAATGACTTAACGGGGGGGGGGGGGGCATATTAAGCAATTAAGCATAGATCTAGACTAGATCTCTAGATTCTAGGCCTAAGTTAGGCCCTAACCATAGGCGGATCCAGGTTTTGACCAAGGAGGGGGGGCTTGCTACTGAGCGGCCACATGTTTTTATGTTTTAACGGCGGCACCAGAGAATCGTCACAAAATAATTAGTTACCACGTCGGAAAATCGGGGGGGGGGGGGGGGGGATGGTGTTGACATTGGTTGCATTTATCATTCTAAAGAAGGAGTCTGACCCTGCTAAATGTACTTTCTCAAAATAAAAGATTTCTACTGGCAGGGGCGTCGCTTGACTTTTTTTCAAGGGGGGGGGGGGGGGTATATAGGCCGGATTGCCACCGATTACCCACGACGAACGTCAATAAATTAAACCGTATAGATAAACCCCAAGAGGCATGTTCTATTGGGTGCCTCTATGATCATATTTTCCTTATTTTGTTCACCGTCTCTTGTTGAATGTGTTTGTTTTCCGAAAACATCCTGTATCTAAATATAATACGAGTGAGCGCAGCGAGCGAGGAAAAATATACACTCTCTTTCGTAGAAGTGATATTTCTTCAAACTAATGATGGCCTTAAAGATATCTACATGTAAATTATCTATTTGGTCACCTCTCTCGCCTGATTCGTTCGCTTTCAAAGACCATCCTAAATCTTGATATCATACGACCGAGCGCAGCGAGCGAGGGAAAAAAATGCCTTTTTTCATGGTAGAAGTGATAATTCTTCATCCCAATACACGATGGAATTAACAATGAGATACCGTATCTAACTTATATACATACATGTACACATTCGATCACTTCGCTTGCGGAATTCGTTTGCTTTTCCAAATCCATCTTGTATCTGAATATTATACAAGCGAGCGAGGAAAAATACATATAATAGAAATGAAAGTTCTTCATCAAAATACACGATGGGCCTTTCAGATATTTAATTTGAGATATTTGGTCACCTCTCTTACCTTATTTATTTGCTTTCAAAGACCATCCTACATCAAAATATTATACGAGCGAGCGCAGGGAGCAAGAAAAAATGTATAAAAAAAAATTATGCTCTTTTTTTTATGGTAGGTGATAACTCTTCACCAAAATGTCATGATTGGCCTCGCTCGCCGAATTCGTTTGCTTTCCCAAATCCATCTTGTATCTGAATATTATACAAGCGAGCATAGCTAGTGAGGAAAAATATATATATATACTCTTTTTTTTTTTTAGAAGTGATAATTCTTCATCAAAATACATGATGGGCCTAAAGATATCTAAATTATCTATTTGTTCATTTCACTTGCAGAAGGGCTTTGATTCTATATCCTTGTACATGCAGATATTAAATAAACGTAATGTCTACTCTCTCTAAAAAAAAAATAAAGAAATAAAAAGAATTATATAACAAATAATGATAAAACAAATGAAAAAGATTCTGTGCCATCCAAAAGCTTGTGTAACCCTTTTTTATGCTGAGAAGACTAAGACCATGTATGTAGTTGGAGACACTATTCTTTTGCATCTTACATATATTATACAATGGTACATCCTAATGACTATTGTAACCTTATATGGATGACACTTGATGCCTATCAAAATAATCCAAATACTTCAAAACAGAGCTCTGAGAATTTTTTTGCAGATTTTGCAGGAAAACTTACAGTATGTTTGAACTAATCTCAGCACCATGTCCCATCAAAGAATCTTTATACGCATGTATATCACACTTAACACCTTTCATATGGAAAAGAAGCATCAGGATGTATATATAAAGAGCATGGATGCTAAACATAAAGACTTCATTCGAATCTTTCCAAACGTAGCTTGGTAAACGTGTTCTCGCCTGTCCTTTTAAGTATTTATAAATTGTCATGAAAGAAAAGTAAATGCACTTCTCACAGGCAAAATGAAAATCGTACTGACTATGACGTGTGACTCCCAATCAGCACATTAATTCTGCATAACATAGGATGCCATTTGTATCCATATTTTTGGTGGTTTTTCTACTCACTGATCCTTTTCACTCTCACTGAACTTGGGATTGCTCAGCATGAATCTCCGCTGTAATACGGTTAGCGCTCGAAGTCGAAGGCTTCGTAATGTCGGGGTGTAGCTGCTGGTCACCATCTTGTTGGGTGTGGCTGTGCTGGTCGACAACAAGTGATGCTTGTACTTGTGGGGTAGTTGCACGCTGCTTATAGTAAAATGAAGCCAAATTACCGCTCCTGTCACGCCATTTTCTCACCCCATAGTAAAAGTACTGTATGTTATGTTAAAAGCAATTCTTCTGAACATACTTTGACTATGGGGTGAGATAATGTGTAACTTCCGAGAAAATTGAGAAAATGTGAAATTTCATGTACAAAGTGAATGGAGAGCTGCTCGCATACATTTATGATGTCATCAGTGTTGCCAGTTTGCAGAGCCGAGAGTAACTTACTAGCAGATGTGAATGAGAGTAATTTTCTTATTCTTTGACTGATTTTGCTCATTTCTTTTTAAAAATGCTGTTCAAATTTAACTCCTTTTATTGAAACAGTGAAACTTTTGGGGTTGACTTTCCCTTTAAACATCTTTTTTTCTTTTTTTTTTCATTCTTTGACAGAGGCTGTGGAAAGTTTTTTTGATAAGAGGGTTGCATGACACCCAAACAGGCAGTATTAATAGATCCCTTACCTAATGCCGGGGCTTCTGCCCCCCTACCTCAGCCCCTGTTTGAATATATCCTGTGTAAGTGTCGCGATTTATTTTTATCAAATGACCGTTAAACATTTGTAAACCGGGCATGCGGGGGATTTCCCCCCCCCCCCCCCCCCTATGGATACATGGAAATGCCAAGGATTTTTTTGCTTGTCAGCAAATTTACAGGCAAAATAGACTCGTGAAAATGCACCCCGCCCCTTTAAAGAAATTCTGGATCCACTGCTACATTTATCTTAACCCATTGAGCCCTATGCCCGAGATAAATCTGGCTAGGGTCTATGGGAAATGTGTATTATACTGAAATCAAATCGTGTTCGACGGGTTAGTCATTGTATCAAATTCTTTATTTCAGCCACCCAGATGAGATGGTGCACATCCTCTACTCATGAGGAGCAGAAATGTGTTGCTATGAGAACAGCATTCAGTAGCAATAATCTGTCTCCTGAGGTTGTCTGTGTGGCAGGGAGTGATATTCCGGTAAGTTACTAACCTGCATTATCATAACTAGTGGGTTCTTTTAGCATTCATGTCCTTCAGAATTGATGCTCCTTCTTGAACTTGACTAGCCGTGCATTATGCTTTTGGGAATGGGAACATTCATACATGTAAGTAAATAATAAGCCCTAAAAATAATAATAATGATAATAAATATGTTTTGTTTATTCAGGGTAGCCTCTGCAGTACTACATGTATGTACTGTTCTCCAGAGTGCTCTGCATGCAAGCATACTATCACCTCATGTTATTACCCGGGCTTTAGCACGACTATACCATAGCGCTCAGTGCATTCATGAAATAAATCCTACCAGATACCACACCTCAGTGTAATGTGGCAAATTTAGTAGTGTCTTGCCAAAGGATGTTAGTCATGAGGCAGGGATTCAAAACCCTTAACTTATGGTTCGAAGTCCAAAGACTTAACTGTCATTACAAGGTGGACACCATGTTCGTACATGGAAATTCAAAATGATCCCTAAACAAGTAATTATCCTTCGATCTCAGAATACCCTAGACAAGTATTTTGTCATGTTTTCCCCACCCTTAACAAGTATCATAGTTCACACCCTTTACACGCAACCAAGCTGTTGTAAAAGTATACCCTTTTTCCTGATTTTTGCAATTTTGATACCCTTTTCACTGTACGCGCGTACATAGCCCGTCCATAGCCCGTCCATGAAAAACAACCCTTTTTACACGTTTTTGTGAATGAGCATGGTATCCACCTTGTAATGGTACTCACTTGTACTCACTCTTCAAATTGAGAACTAAAAAATGATTGATACCTTCAGCATGTATAAAAGAATGATTCCGCGAGAGAAAACGCTGTACTAGTCTAAGGTATTTCGTCTATGCAACTTTTCGCTGATAACTGAAATAAGCAACAATTTCGTAGTACCGTTACCACAGAACTAGAAAAACGTTCGTTGACCGTTTCACCATGTACGTTCGCTGGTTTCTTCAGCTTGTGTAGAAAGCGAACACGAATACAATGCAGTGAATTATTGTGCAATACAATCGCAGTAAAAGCCAAATAGCTCTCTCGCACGGTATTTTGTAAGTACAATTACTAAAGTTTACAACCTAAATAAGTAAGTTGTTTATTTATTTTTTCTGCCGGGATACGGTCTCAATTGATTGATACCGGAACCGTCTCGGGGCCCTGAGACCGCCAGGATTTGATTCCAATCCCGGACCGGCTGACAGCACTACTTTCAATAGGCGGCAACTTTGGCAAAGGTGCGATGTTTTCGTTTATCCGAAAACCGTTTAGTTTTGACTTCCCGTTAAACGAAATTGAAAATAACCGTGATGTTACAGCACTATTCCTCTTTAAATCTTAGGCCTACAGAAATGAGTGCTTTGTGTAAAGTTACAGAAAAGGTCAAGTTACAAAAAGGTTCCTTTGATCATCACATTCAGTGAATTTGCAATTTTCTTGCTGTGTGAAATGTACCCACATAAAACATGCAGTAGGGCTCTCGCTTGCATTTTGACGACCAAGAACCTGGGAAAACCCAGTGTGCAGTTTGTCACAAACACATGTCTACATTCACTACAGAGCAGAAGGTATGAGGCTGAGCTGTTCTTTGTCTCTATTTGTCTCACTCTCTCAGGGCTGCGTTTCACGAAACCGTTGTAAGTCTAACTTCTTGGACATCCCATAAAAATGCGTGTTGTAGAATTCACACGCGTTTCAGTGGGATGTCCATGAACTTAGACTTACCGTATGATTGTTTCGTGAAACGCAGCCCATATCTCTTTCTTTTATTGCTCCCTATTGAATTGTTTGGTTATCAATATCAATCTGGATCATGAGAAAGCTCCACAAAGTTAGATTTATACTGGTAGAGGGTGCAAACTTCAGAGAGTTTAATTAAGGCCTTTTTATTTTGGAGTAGATCTTTTTTCACCTTACAACGTCAGTCTGCCTCGTGTGTTCAAAGGGCATTGGAGTCAGAAGAACAAAACATGTCTACAGGTCTGGGTCAAAGAAAGACGGGTTATTTTAATCAAAACATTTATATCATGTTTCCTTTAAATCCTTTATCAGCTTTTATACTGCTTTGTAGTAACTTACGAACAATTATATAATTGTTTGCATCACAGATGGAGCTTTGTTGAATATTTTCATTCAAACTGAAATGTTTAACTCATTGAGCTTCTCTCTGAGCGTAAAACCGGTGAAAGTTTGGCTATGTCAAGGTCAAAGGTCACAGAATTCAATTTCAAAATTTCAGGGTCATATTTTGTGATCATTGGGACTTGGCAAGTTGGCAGACAGTAGCTTAAATGAAATGATTTCAGTCGAGGAGCCCCCCAAAGACATGTATGTATGTAACCATGGTAATGGACAAATATTCAAGTGAAATCTTCATCCACTCTAAGGCAAAATCTAGTTCTATGCTCTTTATTTATACAAAATCATCTTTACAATTTACTCCAATCATAAAAGTTTCTTTACTACTGTAACAAGAGAAAGAAAGCTCTTGGAAAAAAAAAGGAGAATAGCCTTGGCAGTTTCACTTTTTATAAACCCAGTGGACAGTTCTCATGCTTCCAACAAAATCACAAGGCCAGGGAGCCACCCCAGGGTCCTTGTATATTAGAGCCGGCCATTGCAGCCATATCACATAACTGAAAAAGCAGTAGTCATTGCGTGTGTCTCAAACACACTGAGTATGGATGACTGCAAGTTTCTTTCGAACCGAGCTTATGCTTACAGTGCACAAAAAATCACAACCCTGAGACTGAAATTTCTTGAAGTATAGCATACAGCTCAGCTTTGGGTACATTTATGCTTTTCTGACATACATGCCTAAGAAATATGATGTAGAAAGTTGGACAATCATGGGCCAAGCATATCAAGTCACATTCTTGAAATTCAAAAGTGAAAGAAAGAATTTAAAGGGACTGCCACTAATGGAATGCATACAGTACATAATTATTCCACCAGAATGTTACACAAGTACTGATACAATTAATAGTCTAATTCTTGGATAATACTGGAGATATATTCCTCCTGTACATGATTGGTGATTTAAACTTTTTGGTGAAGGTGTACTGTATTCCTCCTATGTAGTGTGCATGATCAATAAATTTTACCCTTTCCATTGGTAATGTATACCTACAGACATGTCAAGTCTCATGCATTAGGCTTGAGACTCCCGCATTTGGGGCTCTTGCTCATCCCCCCAAAATCTCTTTCTCATGCCTACATCACATCCTACATGTATCCCCAAATATATTATATACACCCCTGGCGATCTCAGCATTGCCTGCCTAAAACCTCCCGC
>JAPZVO010001825.1:0-13419 GCA_029962745.1 Echinometra lucunter | reverse complement strand
AAAACAACAACAAAACAAATCAAAGTAGGAGAGAATGGGAAAGGGTCCCACGGCTCTTGATTTTAATCCCCCGTTGCCCTCTGGTATTACATAGATCACTAAGCCATGATGTCTATACCAAGCCCCCTAAGCTCCGCCATTACCTTTCGTCCATTAGAAGCCGAAATAAGCCCTTCTAAATAATTCATGAGCTGTCATGAATTATGCATTTTGTGAGATGCTCCCCTTCACACAGCGTATCCACATGACAAATAGTACGCGATGCGAAACAGTGCAGACATCAGCGCGAGAGGAAAGGTCAAATTGCATAATATATGTATTTATTGTAATTTTATTCACACATTGCGCGCTGCCCACGCAAGGAATGTAGCAAATCAACTTGGACCATTCTGATGCGCCAGTCAACGCACTTAAACTGGTTATCGATCACAAAAATGATAATAGTACGGGGGCGGAGCCTCCGATCTATCATTCTTCTTTCTTGTTTACGTGACTGGGCACCCAATATCTGTATTAAACTATTATATCTTGTAGTCGATGATTTCTTTATTTGTTTAACTGGTGGCCTCTACAATAGTTGGTTGGATCCTTCTTTAAAAAAAACAACATTTTCTCCACGAAGGTCTGAACCCTAAAATGAATTACTTATCTGTTATAATTTCTTTCTAACTGTACTTCAGTCTTTGTGTACACATATTTAATTTCAAAATTCACTTTCATTCATTATCACATCCAAGCATCCATTTATTTCTTTATTTTTTGCCTGAACCCTCAAATGAATAACCTATCTGTTATAATTTCTTTCTAACTGTACTTTAGTCTTTGTGTCCACAGATATGATTTTAAAATTCACTTTCATTCATTATCAAATCCAAGCATTCATTTATTCATTTATTTATTTATTTTTTTGTGTTCACTCTCTTTTGTAATACTCCTTTCACCAGCTAATCTGGGAGGTGGGAAGAGATTATGAAGGTACTCTGATTGTGGAGAGAAGGGGAAAGAGAGCTCCAAGAAGAGGGAATAGAGGGGGAACTGATCTGATGATGATAATAATCAAGTAGAAGAGAAAGGGGAAAAATATAGAACTAAAGAAATGATGATCACACACATATTGCCCCATTTGCTGTACATTTTACTAATTCCATTTCTGCTCTCATACCCTTCAGTCTCAACTAGCCCATTCACAGATTTTACTATCAAAAATACTTCTTTTCCAGATATCCACTCTTTTTTTACTCGGCACAGTTGTTCACTTTCTTTCTCTTGTAGCTTTGCTAGAGCAATTTAAATTTGACACATCACTTCTATCTTTTCACCTTCTGAAGCCTTCACACTTTCGGTTTACCTTCATGGCTGTACGCAAAAAGGGGGCCGTCCCACCTCCCCCACCCCCAAAAAAATTCAACCCCCTTTTTTTTTCTCTTATTTTTCCTTTCTTTGGGGGATGCCCTAAATTACACCAAGATCATTCTATTTCAATTCTAAAAATGCAAAAGCTCCCACTCGGTCACTTTGTTCCCTCGCTTGCACATTTCCTAAAAACTGAACAAATTCTTGCCCCCCCCCCCGGAAAAATCCCTGCATACGGTCTTATTTACCTTTACCAACCCTTCACATTGCACATGGAGGTACAGTGTATCCCGGCCCCCCATAAGCATACTTTCTTAAGGGATAATATTTTAATACACAATATTTCTTAAAATGCTGTAAAAACCGGTTAATCTTCCAGTGTTCAATGCATGTAGGGGATCTAAAATAAAGATAAGCCATTCAGTCATTTGCGGATAGTAAACTTTTAATTAGAATAATAATTTAATGATTCAACACATTTTAACTTCAAACATACAAAACTGAAGTTACCTCGGTGTAACATTTGCAGGCATCTTGCCAATCTTCATAGAAGTCTAGGGGTTAATAAATTCCTACATTCTTTGATTTAGATTCATATAAAGCAAATATAAAGTAAAAGCCCTTCCTCTCAATTCTAAATTTGAGATGGCAGTTGACATTGTGTCCATTTAATTATGTACACATATAACTCATGCAAGATGAGTAGACTTTAATCATTTAAAAAAATAAGAAATCCCCAAATGTTTACTCTGTAGCTTTAATTTAATGTGATATTCAATGGGACATTTAGTGATAAATTATATCTCAAAATCGTCTCTTTGAAAAAATCTTTGCTACTATCTGAAGAAAGCATTATCAGGGAGGAGATGTCATCTGCAGTCACCGTCAAGTCTGTAGTCTAGGTGACAGGAAGGATGAGCCAAAGTCATAATCCAGAACTCTGTGGAGAAAAAAAACCCCCAAAATAATAAATACATAACAGATGCATTTAATAAGGATTAGCCACACAATATTTAGACACCTGCAAGAAGGACTAAAATGCACAAGGTAGGAGTGTGCAAGTGAAGAAATCCAGCTAAACATATTTTGTCCTACAGACATTTTAAAATTTCATGTTTCTGATAGCCCAACTGGAGCATACATGATGCAGACAAGATATAAAATGAAAAATACTTCTGAAGTAAACTAATGCTTATACGGTAAGTTAGTAATACTTGGTAATGAAAGGGACTTCGAGTCACAAACAACATTGGGTGGGTCAGATTATGCACTGCATGATGTAACGTTGCTGAAATCTAGTAAATTTAGGCCTAAATACATTTATTTTATAGACCACTCTATGAAACCAATTAAAGTACTTTGGTAAACTAAAAAATATCATCTACGACAGTAAATCACATCTAAGACTGCTTACACCTAATGTGGTCAATGATAGTTAAGGGGATTGGTTACTTATAGCAGCAAACTTACTCTCAAATGTTCAAGTCATACATCTCGTAAGTTCCTCTCAGGATTTGTCAAGTCCAGTCTGCATCAATCATCTGCTATGTCATCATACTACATTAAAAGGAAATTGTAAAAATATGACTGAATAGGGTCTCTACATAAGCTAAATAACCTACTGCATTATTATGTTTAAATGAGATAACCTTCATACACATGAATGCTTTGAAATTGGGGAGCACTGATACAAATTTACATTAATCTACACGATAGCGAAAGGCACATGGGAGCTTAAATCTAGATAAAAATTTGCATTCATAACTAAAATTGACAACTGAAAATTTTCAGTTTCAATTCAGAACCCATACAATGAAAAATTAGTGTGCCGACCTGTTTACACACTATCTACATTTGGCAGTAAATGTTGTCTATTGATGTGCATTAGGTGTATCTCTCCTGTACAAAGGACTTCTGTGAAGTCTCCCCTATACTATATGTCAAGTTTTGTCAACACAGACAAATTTTGTTATGAAGGAACATGGGAGAGGGAAAATATTTACATGTGCAATGAAACATACTTTACAATATATAGTTAGAGGTATGAATTTGTGTTACGAGTCTCCTGGAAAAGTTCGTTGTTAGTTGTTACCTGTCACTTTACAGGATTTTCTGCTTCATCCTGGACTTGAAATGACATGTAGTGGACATGTTGTGACATTCATCAGTAGAATTCTTCCAGCTTTCCAATATCTAACTGTGTGAACAAACAAACAAAAAAATAATAAAAATAAAATGAATTTAAAAATCAATATCACTGTACCAAGTTGTAATGCATTTCTGACTGAGATACTAAATTGAATATACATGTAGTATTTATAGTTCCATCAAATTTTGCTTATCCTTTCATGGTGCATCCAAGATTTTAGATTTTCTTCATGTAGAAATAGAAAAGCTTACCATTGAGTTACAAACATTTACATAATATGCCTGTAATCCACCCCATAAAATGTTTTAGTTCTGCCACCAAAATAGAACAGGACTATTGTAAACTGCCATTAACCAGACTACAAAGAAACCATACATGTATTAAACATGTGTCTGAATTTCCCAAAAAAAGTGAAATAATAAAAATGATTACAAAAACTAAGAATAAAACTGAATAAATCAAATACATGGAATAGCATCCACACAGTAGCATCTTCTGTCTACAAGTATGTTCAGAAGGGGGTAGGGTGAGAGGGCTAAGTGACAGTTTGTCCAGATCTAGATCTACTCAAGATTTTAAGAGACTTCCAGAGGTTTAACTGTTTTAGCTCAACTTTTCAACTGAAGAATGTGGTCATTCTTAGGTAGATTCAACAGTTAGACATAGACTAATGGTCATTCAATAATTGTTTCAACTTCAAATGTTTGGAGTTTACAAGAGCAATTAACAAAATGGCAAAAGCATCAACCAGAATCGTTAGCCTAAATAATTACCATCTACGCTCTACCGGAATGCCCTCAAATTCATTGCTTTAATCATCATAAAGTGAATAAGAAAGAAAAGTGTTCTGGAAATTTTTTGTTGTTACCTGTCACTTCAGAGGATTCTCTGCTTCACCTGGGAACTATACATGTATTACATGATGTAGTGATGTTCATCAGTCGAATTCTTCCAGCCTTCCAGTTCCAATATTTCCATCTGTGGGAACAAAACAAAACAAAACAAAAACAAAAACATTATTACAACCAAGCAGATTGCAACATTTACCATGAAATATTTGATAGTTACTTCAAACTGCAGTCAGCAACATTTTCTATCTTCAGAAGAGGTGGGGTGAGAATGAGAGGTTGAACAAGATTTCAAGATTTCAAGATGGTAATGTGCATAAATGAAAATAAATAACAGAGTCAACTTGATCCAACTTCCAAGTAGATTTAGACCTATACAAGTGTGTCCAGATCTACTTTAGATTTTTTAACAGAATTTCTGATAACTGTTAACGTTAGATCTTGTAAACTGATGAATGTGGATAGTAAGACCTAGAGTAAAGTAATGGTCACTCAATAATTATTTCAACTTCAAATGTTAAAGGCTTACAAGAGTTAAAAACACTGGCAAAATCAACCGAGGCCGTCGACGTAGGCCTACAGTGTGTTCATTGTGTGCTCTCGACTCCAGTCTGCAATGCAGTGTCACTGTTCAGCGAGTCCAAATAACATTACTGACTAACGTTAGATCTAGTCTACACACACTAGCGGTCTAGTAAAAATCTGATAAATTCTGCCGGAGTGTTCACTCACAAAAATTCTGTTGTCTAATCTAGGTCTGAATTTGATATTTCATGACGCCAAACTTATGATTTGAACAATCTTAGATATCAAAACCGTTCAAGAACGGTCAACGTGAACACCAGAATTATCATAGATGGCCCCCGGCATTAGCCCGGGGGAGCTACCTCGAGTACATGGTGCGAGAACGATACCCGCGGTCAATCTAGCTCATGACGATGAAAACCGAACTGTAAGTTTGAGAGTACAGCTTTTCTAGCTCTTTCGGAAACAGCTGTTAGCAATTATTTAAAATTGTAAAGAAATTATTGCAGATTAAGAAGAATAGCCAACCATTTTGAAACAAATGATCAAATTTCTTATATTTAATCATAATTGCAGTGGTACTCACGTTTTCTCTGTGAAGTAGAAACCTCTAACTTTGTGCGAGTAAGCACGTCATGCATAAATTTGCATAATTGTGACGTAATAAGGTCAAATGAATAACCATATTTCGAGAACGATATTATCGAAGTAAATACATATTCATGAGGCTATAATCCAATCAAAGGTGCTTATTTCGGTTCATGAATATTTAGAAGGGCTTATTTTCGGCTTCTAATGGACGAAAGCTGGGCGGGGCTTAACCCCATAGGCGTAATGCTTTCCGCGTGTGCAGCTTTCTGTCTAGCTATATATTTAAAACGTCTTTGGTCTATACCATTGCCGTTTAATATTCTTCATTCTTCCTTCTCTTGCACCCTGTAATCTATATCACATTCCTAATGGGGAAAAATCTCTTTAAGTTACCAACTCTTCCGAATCCAAAACATTTTTTTTTCTGTTTTCGTCGTTAGATTAAAGTCGAATATCACGTGATCATTAATCCCAGTTTTCAACAGATTCCAGGAAAAAGGTCACGTGTTACGCGCTGTCATAATCAATCGTTCCCTAGGCAACGAGAGAAGGAACATCCACCATTATCCAACTTTTGTCACTTTCAGTTCCTCCATGACCCCCTGATATTTCGCACCGTTGCTGAGTAAATACCCTCAAGCTGTCTAAATAGGGATCGCACCCTGATCGAGTGTCGATCTAGTCACCAAATAGGCCAGGTTTGACAATACATTCACAGATATGGGATAATTGCGCCAATTTCGACGAACGAAATTGGCCGCCATGTTGTCGCTCTCTAATTGCCGGTCATCGCCTGCTATTTCGGATGGCTTGGGCGGTAAAGGGAGACAATTAGCTCATAGGCAAACTCACGTTACGGAATGTAATCTGTATTATCCATCCCCCATATCTATTTTCTTCTTTTGCTGTAATCGAACAGCTTGACCAGGACACCGTTTCATGAAGAGTTTTGTCGGTGATTTTCACCGACAAATTTTACAAGCTACTGAAAATCCTCGCATCTGATTGGCTGACATGCAGCAAATTAGTCGGTGAAAATCACCGACAAAACTCTTCATGAAACACTCCCCAGGTCAGGAACTGATTCTGTTGAAAGCTGGACCGCACAGAGGTTCATCCAGCTTGAAGTGTTCGGAACCAACGATCCATCCCCTCCCCATTTTGAATTCCCAGAAAAAAAAGCCAATGTACATCAACTAGCAATGTGTATACGGTATACACGAAGCGGCCCAGATGAATTTTGTTTTAATCCTTCATCCCTCAGCCTCAACCCTGTAATCCCTCCATTATTCTTTTTTGTTACTGTTGTAATGTTCTTTCTACTTGTTCTTCAACATAACTTTATAATCTTCTCACGCTTATATTGCCATTCGTGCCTTCATCGTGTTTATGCTCTTTCTTTCCCCTTTTCTTACATTTATAAAGGTGAAAAGGTGAGCAAAATAAACAGATTTACTTAACCCACTTTTTATGTTGTCCCTGCAGTACTTGGACTGATGTGATATTCTCTCAGTGGCTATAGAAATCGAGTTCCATATTCTCCCAAAGTTCTCCCAATTCAAGGCGTTTACCTGATTAAGTTCTTTTAAAGCTCTGATTCAAGCAACAGAAGAATCGAGGTAAATCGCTTGGGAAATCAAGAAGTATGTTGCATAAGCCAATTTTCTAGATAACAATGCAAGCAATCCTATAAGCCAATACTTCAACAATAAATCAAATTCACAGAAAATCATCTCTATATTGCACAGCCAAATAAGATTGAAGTGAAAATTGTATGTACCAGTTTTATTTCAATCAATTGTTTACCTTTTGGTTGCTGGTCTGATACTTGAGAAATTGTGCCTATAGTATGTCTCTAAATAAAAGATCTAGAAAAATAATTCCTAAATGAGTGCAGAATGATTATTTATAGATTCTTAGTCCTTGATCATAAATATCACAAGGAAGAGTTAACAATCGTCACTCTTTCAAGTCATCATGATTGCGAAACGTTTTTGAGAGGGAATAGTACGTTTTAAGGTTGAGGACTTCAAAATTGCATTTTCTCTTCATGAATTCACTGAACAGAAATTATTCCTGTATAAATCGTGGGAAAAAAAAGAAAACTGAAATGTGATCAGAGAAAGAAAGAAATAAAGACAGATAGATAAATAGAGAGAGAGAGGTGGGGGTGGGGGTGGGGGTTGGGCGAGAGAGGGGGAAAGTGCCTTGATGACCAATGAAATGAAATGAAGTTGTCCCTAATGGAGTCTTGATCACTGGCCGGAAATACTACGAAGACAGAGCGTGAAATTTATGGCCAATTGACCATCTCCATCGCGCCTCTTTTCATTCTTCTTCATTCCCTCTGTTGTTGTTGTTGATGATGATGTTGTTGATGTTGATGATGATGTTGTTGTTGTTGATGATGATGTTGTTGTTGTTTTGTTGTTTCCATTATGGTCATTGCTGTCTTCTGCTGAATTTACTAAACACGAGTGCAAATAAACATATTCACAGCGCAAACACATGTTATTCACGTTCATTTGGGGGAAAATTAGAAAAAATACCTTATAAGTTTATCGTTTTCTTAAAAAATATTCATTATTACTGTCTGATATCAAATCTTCCCGTCAAAACTGTGAAAAGTATAAGTCAGTATGATGTTTTCTTTAACAAAAATAGAGAGAACATACTTGAATACATAAACAAAAGAGAGAATCACGTAGCTGTTATTTAACAAAACAGCATGATTAACAAAAGTATCCAAATAACAGAGGCAACATAACAACAAAATAGCTATGATATATGTAAAAATAGATACATGTAAAAGTAAAATACCAAGATATCATAATAATGTCACATTCACATTAATAAATCTGTGTTTGACATGATACTGATTTGAAGCTGGGGGCTCTTTCTACAAATGTCCTAGTTTTGATAGAATGGGTTTTTACCAAGGTACACAGCATCATCAGTCTTATCACATTCAGTATGCAAGATATGAAAGCGAAAAGAATATCACTTACCAAGAAAGAACGCAAGCTGAATAGCATACTAATCAATTTCAACCCCCTTCAAGCCCAATGCCATCCAAAACTAAAAATCAGTTTCCATAAATCAATTATACTTTCAGAGAAGTAGACTTAATTGTTTTTGTTTTTTGCATACTAAAAAGAAAACAGTTGAATATTTTTCATCATTATTTCCAAAATTCTCGGGTAAAATATACTGAAAGAAATGTCAAATTCCGTGTTCAATAATTATAACTTGTTGTATCTAAATTATACACCCAGAACGTCACACTGCGAGCACCAAAGGTGCCGTAAATTCTCCTCTGTAGCCGTTTCAGAACTGACTTCTGACATTCTATGCAAAATTAATCCAGACGTTGGTCTGCGCTGCTTTCTTTCTAAGTCCTCATTGCCCAATTTTTGCTCAAATATAACCCCACATGGGGGTGCTGAAGAACGAAAGAAATAGGTCAACAAGCAACGAAATACTATGAACCGGATTAGGTTTCAAAACCCGTCTCGACGATATTGTGACACCTTTTCCCCCGAATACATTTTGAAAACACTATACACAAACGTTGAATTGGTCGTGAGGCTGATTTCTCGACACTGATATTGTTCGGAGTACAATTGCAAAATTGATTCTTATTTACTATATTAAATGTATAGCTGTAGGTATTGAACTCATTAAAGCATGGGCATTAATCAGGGGGTTGGACAGGGGACATGCCCCCCAATACAAAAATTAGGAGTCGGGGACACAACAGGGTATGCCCCCCCCCAAAAAAAAAAGTGGAAAAAAGGACACCTGAAAAAGCCAAGAGGGCATGTCCCTGACAAAATTTAAAAAAAAAAAAGAGACATTTGGGAAAAAAAATTTTGTTGGGTAGGTTCCCCACCCCCATAAAATAAAAATCATGTCCTCCCCCTAAAAATTCAAGCTGAGGACTTTTTTTTGGGGGGGGGGGGGGTTGTCAGCAAATATTTGGTGTCTGCCTGCCTCCCCCAAATATATATATATATATATATATATATATTATAAAAGGGATTGACGCCCATGTATGAATAAACAATTACTTTTGGGATCATTTATGAGATCCAACAAAAATTAACTTTCAAATGAGATTGTATCTTTCAAGCGAGTGAACCAAGCTAGCGAGTTTGGAAAACTTTCCCACAAGTTAAATCAAAATAATATGCTACTTTTTTCCACTGTTGTTTTTGTATATTTCTCTATGTGGTCCTTAAGTGGCGAATCTTCGGAAGCATCGTATCGACAGAATATCCAATGCTATCATGAAGATTTCCTCTATTGGAGAAAGGGCATTAAAACAGGTTCCTGGCGACACTAGACATCATTTAATTTTTTTTTTAGATTTCTTATTTTTTGTGAAAAAAGAAGAAATCGTTAGTACCTTACTAAATCTCTAGATGGCCGCACACTGGCAATAGTTTTTATTCAGCCCTCTTTCATGCCTCCATGTTGCAAATAATATCTACTCCAGTTACCCTCCAGTTGTTACAGTTACAATCAGGGCTCGTTAGAAGGTAATCAAATATTTGGGTTACAAACATTAGGAAACCTGTGCCATGTTAAAAACCTGTAATAACTCTATAGAGGATGGTGTTATTTCCTATTAATCCATTTGTTAACTTCCCGCTGGCGAATTCCTAAGCGCCCTAATATTATGGCCGATTGTGAGGGGTTACAACTGAAGGTGGTTAAGGGTTTAAAAGGAACAGGGCAACAGTTAGAAGGGAATATCTATAGCCCCCTTCTATTTACCTCGCCCTTCAATTTCTCTCTGAAAGGGGGCGTCTCTGAATGGGCATTTATCATTCTTAGATGGAAAATATCTGCATGAGCTGTATGACCGAAAGATAATTGTACATATTAAGTACGTGGTGTCTGTTTTAATGTTGAAACCTCAGTTGGAAAATCGTTTTTCTATATATATGCTTTGATAGCATCACATTGCTGGGACTCGATTTTATCAAGCTTATTTCTAGTTTATTTATCTTTTCTTCAAATAATACATTAGACAGATATTTATTTTCATTTTCCTCATTGTAAGTGTGGGCATTAAACTGTCATCAATCAGTAATTTGTGTTCTCGGGGAGAAGAGAACGTGTCATGTTGAACGGGAATAATGATACAAGCTGAAATAAACTAACAGAATCTTAAGTGTGTGGATATATATCTTTTTAAAAACAAAATTGTCTGTTGCATTTCATTTTGTAAGAAAATTGGTCACTGTTCAAGAATTCTGTAACAAAATAGAGTTTTGAGTGGATTTTTGTCACAAAATTGTTTAGTTTTGGACCGAATAACCTAGTATGGGTAACCTGGGTATGGCGCCCCATACCCAGTGAGCCTAGTGTTAAGTAAAAGCCAATGTGGGCCAAGGTTAAGAGCGCGACGTGCAACGTTCATTTTGCCCCCTATCAAACTACCCTGACGCCACCCCTGTACAGTATAACTGTAACATTTCAACCATGATCACCACAGTCTACGAGTGATTACATTTCTCAATTAAGTTCGTCCTTCAAACTCAAATCCTCTTGGCATCATTATTGTTCTTAAGGATACCACCATGACCATGGCGTATAAAATTTCGACGGGTATGATCGTAAGGCAGGGAGCCGCAGCTGCCCTGATAAGTCCTCTGCCAAAGAGCGATATATATTTCTTGTGGTTATGCAGAGCAAATATTTCTTGTGGTAATGCACTGGCGTACTGGTGAGGTGTTTTTTTTTTTTTTTTGGGGGGGGGGGGGGGGGGGGGGGTGGGGGGAGGGGCTGGGATTGTTCGCAAAAGTATAAAATAATGAATATAAATTCAAATCATTTATTTTTTTAAAGGATGTCATAAGACTTGCGCCTGTTATGTTAAATACATATAGAGAAGGCTAATTGATTACGCTTCTTTCCTGATATCCGGTCTTATAAGGAAAATTACTGCAGCTGAAGAAAAACAAAAAGGGAATAGATTAATGAAAATAGAAACATGATAGAATGAAAATTTTATAAATATAACTAAACACAAGAATGAAATGTATTATGCCTCTTCATACACGAACACAAGGGTGTGTAAGAGGCTACAGTACAGGAGTGCCCTTTTCCAATGAAAGTGCCCATTCCAGTGTCAGCCCCCCCCCCCCCAATTTTTGAAAACGTCCTACCTCCCCTACCCCCGACACCTGATTTAAAACTACCCCACTCGCAGGTGATACAAGCATCAGTACAAAGCTCATGAGTGTTTCAAAGCTTGCTTGGGGGAAAGTATCTGCAAGAGTGACTTAGGCTTAAATTTTGCCATCGACAAAAATCGTCGTCCCACTAATGTCCTTTGGCAAGATATGAATCTACATTTGCCACGTCTTTCGGATGGTGACGTTAAAGGTCCCAGACGTAAATAATCATATTTGATTGATACACGTCTATAAAAACCCAATTCAACAACAACAACAACAACGTCCGATTTCGGTGCGAACATGACGAGAGATATTGGCGCACTCTAACAACAAACTAACCTAAATACGGATTGAAAAAGAGCAGACCTCCTAAAACAAAAACAGGCCAGAATCGAACCGTAAACGTTGACCCTTCTGCTTCAAGCTGTTCATCCATGATAATCACACTCGCTATGTTGACTTCAGGGGAGCAAAAGAAAACTGAAGAAACCCAGGGAAGGGCTATATCCTTCGGGGGGTTTCCTACAAGACAAATAATCATAGGAGCGTATTATTATACATGTCTGCACAGCTATAGGAATTACAATCTTACCGTATTCACTACGAACCGCCAATGTAATTTAATTGGGGTGAAAGGAAAATATTTGAGGAAGTAAAAACGGGGCAATTAGGGGGCGTGTTTCGGTATTTCTTTTGGGTCAGTCAGTCTTATTACGGAGGAGCAATCGAGAATAGAAAGAACGAAATGAAGAAATGTATTTAACACACATATCTATGGTATATTTTCGGGCTTTCTCGGCCGCGTGAGAGTTATACGTGAAGGGAAATGGTTAGGAGGACAGACTGTCATTGATATGAAGATTTTATTTATATTCATTTATTTTGTCCTTCATTTATTTATTTACCACTAATTGTACATGGGACGGCACACCCTATCAGCAAATAAAAAGAAATCTGTTTTTTCGTTGGGGTTCTTCCTACTCTTGTGATTTTCATCATTATTTCCTGAAGTGATGGAGAATAAATGCTTTTTTAATAACTGAACGCCGTAGCTAAGAACAAGTATACTTAATTTGACTCCATGGATTTTCGTAGGGAGAGAGAGGAGAGAGAGAGAGGAGAGAGAGAGAGAGAGAGGAGGGGGGAGGCTCAAAAATCTTTTGTATGACAAAAGGTAGAAATGTATAAATGCATGAACAAAAGATTCAAGATAGAAGGGAATTAAAGAGGGGAAAGAACGAGAGAGAGAGGGAGAGAGAGAGAGGAGGAGAGGAGGGATGAGAGAGAGAGGGTGGGGGGGATGGGGTTGGGTGGGGGTGAGGGTAGAGAGAGAGGAGAGCCATTGATGCTGTGTGTATGTCGTGTCTAATCAAATCACTGTTTGGTTTCATGCCGAGTGTTTCTCGACTCGACGTGGTTGTTTTGTCATGGCGTCTAGGTTATACATTCCATCTTCCTGTAACCCGACTACTTCATCACTCATACACCAAACATCTCTGCATCCATCTTTTCATATGTTCCAGTTCAAGACGAATTATCTAATAATCTAAGAGTAATGAATCAGTCTTACGAAATCTATAAAAAACCAATTGGGGTCTAATCGATTATTGCACAGCAAATACGTATATACTAGTAATGTTTTTTAGTCCATAGACTGCAAGTTGTATTTTGTGCATTATTCTTGTTTAAATAGCTTCAATTTCTAGATAGGTGTTTTCTTTAGCATGTCAATATTATCAGAGAGGATGGAGGGGGGGGGGGTCCC
>JAPZVO010001824.1:0-13432 GCA_029962745.1 Echinometra lucunter | reverse complement strand
CTGGAATATTAAAGAGTATTAATGTAAAACGTTTTAAGCGCAAACCTGCTGATTGCAGTTTCCCTGCATTATATAAAAATGCCTGATTCTTCCCAACGTGAAATATTACCCCTTCCATTGCCTCATGTGCCCTATGTCAGTTTATGGTGTATATTCCATTCATATCACTTCCACCATTCATGATAAATAACGACGCTCTACCTGTACATGTATAACCGTATTCATTTTTTAAAACCAAATTCATATTTTATTTATTTCCCGCAGAAAGAGAACAAAGGTATCATTGCAGAACAGAAGAAAGTAATGTAATACATGTTTGTTAATCATATTTTTTTCCTGACAACACTGAATACACGTGAATAGATTAGAGGAAAAATAAATAAATTCAGTATGGAGGAAAACAAAAAGGGAATTCGTTTCTTTTGAGAAAAGACTTAACGTACAACAGGCAATCGAGGGTGATTTATTACAATCTTTATGTGTACTGCAAGGTATTTGTGCATTTTCATTTACCTTCAGAAAACGGGAGAAGGGGATTGTCGTTAAAGATAAAAAATGAAATGTTTAAACGGGGAGGGGGAGGGGTTTATTTTAGCCCCCTTATCCCCCTCCGTAAAAATCCACTGCAAGAGGGGCGTTTCTTAGTTTCGAAAGAGGCATTTTCATAGAATTGTGGAAAAGCGATAATCTGTTGTGATTTTTAGGTAGGATTAGTGGAAAAAAGCAAGAGAGGCACTTGTTCGAGTCTGGGTAGAGGCTTCAGCAATGCCATGAATTCCCAAATGAATAAATTACAATGCATGATAATTTCATCAAACACAACCACAATTAGAAAAAGATCGTATTTGCCTCTTTTTTTCAAACCTATTGATTTATTGTACTTTGAAGCATCATCAGCAATAAAAAATTCACTGGAAATTCACTAGGAAAATGTTTACACCACTGTCAAAATTCAAATACAAGTTAGCAACAGCTAGCATGTTTTAACTTTTTCGTTCTTTTATTCAACACAACAAAGAAAATGAGAAGAAAATCCCCATGAAAAATCCCCTTAAAATAGAGAAAGAAATTAAAATATCATATGTCATTGATATGCTTTGAAGTTTCTGAAGATTATCAAGACTTCAAACCCCCAAGCTAGGTCAAAGGCAGGACTTACTCCAATTAAAGGCCATCACCAAGCGATAAGCTGTCTGTTTATTTTTTTTTTTCGAGCGTGTAATGATATTCCCTATGTTCCTATATTCCAAATCGGCCTGGGGTTAAATCAATTTTAATGAAAAGACAGGATAAAAAGATGCAATTAAAACAAAAACAAAAAAGTTCCGTCAAAATTGGTTACAAAACGAGAAAGTTCTGAAAGTTTGAAAAATCTCGATTTACTTTCTATGACACTCATCAAATTGGCAATTACTTCAAAATGGCAGGTGTTTCAGTCTGTTTAAAATGTCAAATTTTCTCCATTATCTCTAAAGATACTGTTTGTCTCCTTGTGAAGTCAACATGTCCCGAATACATTTTCCCATGTTTTATCTTGAGCTAAGTAGGAGACTAGCTACCCCTTGAGAGATAATGGAGAAAATCTGAAATTCTATGTACAAAACATATTGAGAGTTGCCCACAAAACCTGCTAATTTGAAGGAACATTGCCAATTTGATGATCACCGTAGAACTTAAAAAAAAAAATGTTTCTATCCTCTCTTTTCATTAACAGTTATTTTTCCCCAGGATTTCATTCTCCTTTGATAAATGCAATGCTTCCTCCTTTTAGCATTACCTCGAGATGTACCACACTTGAATGTATCTACACTACCTAACACAATCGTCATCAACTGCTCTGTGGATTACGTGCATCCATTGCTCTATCCAGAGTTTGGATTTCACCATGACAAACAGTATGCGGTACAAAATGAAGATGGAACTTACAATACGTCAATCAGTGGTAGAGTACCCGATAATCTTCACAACAGAACCGTTGAATGTTTCTTCCCTCATTTCAATTACACCAAGTCATCCTCTCATTACTTCCCTGAATACATCGCTAAAGGTGAGTGCACACTGCATCATGGCATATTTCCTGCTTCCCTCAGTAACTGAGGCATTTAAATTCAAGAAAATACAAACCTTACTCAAGCAAACATTATTATTTTTTTTTCTATTCATGGCTGAATTAAAATTTGTTTATTAAGTTTAGACGTTTTAAATCACTTTTTAAAAATAATATCGGAAAGCTTTTTTCTGCTAGTTGGTCAATTTAACAATATGTGCCTAACATATTTACTCACAGTCTTTCAAGGAGCTGTATTCCATCGTTATACTTCGTGTTTATGTTTATGTACTTTTATTGGAAGTTTTTGTCCCGCCGGTTCATTATCATTACTGCAAAGGATTTTTCCTGTTATTAATCTACACTACACATGCAAAGCTACCTCAAATTTCTGCACACTTCTTTTTACTTTTTGTTACTATTTCTGTTTTAATGGCATCCTCTGTGAATTAAAATTTATCCAAATAAAAATATAATAATTTGATAATTACTACGTGATCTATGATTTTTTATTCTTTTTTATTCCTTTTTTTTTGTTATGTATGTTTTTACAGTTTGCTTTTTAATTACTATACGAATATAGTTTTTATCACATAATTGTTCTATTTGTTCTATTTTACGATCTTTAAATATATCTCCAGACTTTTATCATTTACCTATCGAAACAATAAAACAAAAACTGAACTGATTTGAACTGACCTTTTCTATTTATGTACGTATTTGGTTGGTTAAGCCTTAAGCAGATTGCTCTCGTAAATATGTATGTATTTTTTTTCCTTAAAACTAATTGCTGGCGCAACACAGGTGTTGTGCCACTCGCTTACATGAAAAAAAAAGAAGAAACGGCCTGGGGATGAAGCAATATATGTGATCAAAGCTTTCTGACAAGTCATAAGTCGCATAAGCCACTACACAGTCACACACAACCCCCCCCCCCCCCCCCCCGACACACACACACACACTCACACATGAATTATGAGAGATGGGTCCTAAAACAAATTTTCATATTCTTAAATTTTCTATAAAACAAAATGCACAGTGCCTATTCATCTTGGAATAAAGATTGGCCTGACTTTGATAGGTCTGCTAGTGGTTACTTCTCCGATTGCTGTGATTTTATGTGAGTATAATTCTTTCCAGATTGTCACCTGACGCTTTCTATGTTTCTCTGTGTGCGATGAAATAAAAGATGCATGGCAGCAAAGTATGTATGGATGAATAATGACTGAAAGAAATTCAAGAATGCATTTTGCAATTGGTTTTAGAATTCCACCTAAGATGGCTTGTCGATGTGAACAACTTGCAAGATTAAAAGCGGAAGGTCCCGATGCAGTATGCATGTAAACTGTGTGGTGATCATCATACCCCGAGATAAAATGCACATTTCCAGTTTTCATCTGACTTGAAACACTAAAAAATACATATTATTGTTGCCATGAGTTTAGCCACCTAAAGGCAGCATTCAGTCATACTGTTTAGCAATAGCCTCCTTTATACCCACATCCATCCCTTTCGTTATCAAAGGAATAGAGGACTCTGACGACTCCCCCCCCCCCCCCCCCCCGCGACACGTAACATGCAGAACAATTACCGTTCCCCTGGGCACTTACATCGAATGCAATAATTATTTTCCCTGACAAATTATCACACCAGTGCAATTACCATTTTCGCCATCCGAGTCTCAGAATTGGAATACTGTCATATTTTGTTGCTTAATTACCTCAAACTCGCCAATAACTTTCATTTAGCATACCATGGTTGCAAATGGTCCTTATTGGTTCTTTTTTATTCATTGATTGCTTGTGTTTAATTCATTGATTTATCCACTGCTGCAGGGAAAAGGTCCAGAAAGAGACGCCGGGAAACTGATGCTGAAAGGAGAATCCCGGAAGCTGAGAATATGATCCAACTTAGGAAGTTTTGGAAACGAAAAACTCATTCGAAACGAAGGAAAATATTTGTTTTTTAATTATTTACGTTCCGACGATGAGATACAAATGAACTGTCTTAAGGAGTAGTGATCCATAAAAACCGTGCGGATGTTGGTCTTTTTTTGAAAGTATTTATTAAAGCAATTCTCATACATGATGTATAATACGTTTGCATGAACATAATTTGTGTACATCATAAAGTAAAATACATAACATTACAACAAAATGTTAAACATATTACAGGTATTCGCCGTTTCTTAATATGGACATCGAGACGATTATATTTAAACTATTCTTTCCAAAGTCTCTAAATGTTTAAGAGCTCTTGAAAAAGAAATCAAAGAAGGGGTAATATTTTGAATTTCACAGGTAGATATAAAGTATTTAGCAAAAATGATTACTGTATTAACAAAGTAGAAGTGACTGGTAATGAGAGTTCCAAAATAAATTTCTTCGTCTGAGAATGGAATATTGCGTATGTCTTTTTCGGATGTTGGTCTTTAGAGAATTTCGAACATCCGAAAATGACCTTTAAAAAGGATATATATAATGATAATAATAATAATAATAATGATAGTAATGATGATGATAATGATAGTGATAATAATAGTAATGATGATAATGACAATGAAACTTAAATTACGCAAAATCCACTCTGTGGAGTGCTCAAGACACGTGTACATGTAAATGATCAAAAATCAAAATAAATGTTTTTAGATGATTTTTAAGAGTCAGAAGATCTTATCTTATGTTTGTAGTAAATTACCATAAAATGTAGGGATTTATCATGCTTATTACAATAAAACATTGCTTTTAAGCTGGAAAACACTACCAAAATCAATTTTTTTACCCCATTTTGTACCAAAGTTATGAATTATGCACGTAATGCATTGCTCTTATAGACTTTATTTCTGAGTCGACTTTTGTTATACATAGTTCAAGGCTTTTTTGCCGCCTACTTTAGTATTTTGTTAGTTAAATTTATAGTAGGATCCACCATCAAATAGTTAAATGAAAATCATGAACATGGCGTTGTAGGATGACTATAATGCATATTTTGTGATCGCCTGCAATATGAAAACACACATTTACTTTCGTGTCTGTGTATTTAAGCATATAATGTCAATATTGTCTTCAGAAGCCGAAGAAGACCGAAAGCTTGATCGCCATAAATTTGAAGTTCAGCTACGTCCTCGTCTCGACGTCTCCTACGTCTCATCAAATGTAATTGGGATAACTGTTTTCTTAGCAAAACGTAACACATTTTGTGACACTTGATACCCATTTTGATTACAGTTGATTACACACACAAGAAGAGAATGGGCTGCTAATATCCTCTTTCCAAGTATGGGTCAAATCCGAAACATTCATTTAAAATAAATTTACATTCCAAATTATAGATTGATGCACCATTTCTTATTATTTTAGAACGCATATGTATACAAAGGTTATTATGATGACCGACCGCTCCGGCCTTAAGGAGCAATGAATGAGATGTGTCCACATATAAATCTTGTGATAATGTTTTACTTTACCTGTGGTCGAAATTTTGTGTTTTTATTTACAAAATAGATGTGAACTGAGTGCTTTCTGTTTTAATCTTTTTTTTGATAACCGCCATTAATCCAAATGGAGCCTTAAACTATGTGACTTTTCTTTTTAATATTTCATTGCTGAAACATTCGACTATAAATAAGTGATGTTATATTACCTGATTTTCACTTTTCCCATTAGATTTTTGACTGTGTATATAGAAAAAAATCCCTTTGGTGACCATATTTAAAGATGGCCCCCATGGCCCTCAAAGGCAGAATTTGAGATGTCTCCACATCTAACTCATGTGATAGTGCGTTAATCTATCTTTGTGCCAGAGCTGGTACTTTTATTCAAAGACAGATGTAAACTGGAGCTATTTTCGATTTTGTAAATAGCCCCCATTTTATTAAATTGAGCCCCTACATTATATTTATAAAATATTCATCCCTGAAGCATATTTTCTTTTAATTACTATGTTTTCTTTTAATTTATATCCTTTAATATCAAAACCATCTCGAATTACTGATAAAACAGCATCATTGATTGATAATATTTTTACAAATACTATTCAAGATGGAAAGCGCAAAGGTCTTATTTATAGTGAAATTTCAGATCACTTTCCAGTGTTTTCGATATCATGTGAAAATCATGCAAGGGCCTGTTATATAAAAAAAACACGTATTATTGATGATTCAACTTTGTCAATATTTAAAGAATGTTTATCGTGTACTGATTGGAGTGATGTTTATAATTGTGAAAATGCCAATGAATCATATGACTTGATTTTGATAAATTTAATGCAATGTATAACAAATGTTTTCCTATTAAAACAATGAAACATAAACCTTGGATTACACAAGCGATTTTGAAATCGGTATGGCATAAACATAGATTATATGTAAAAAGTATAAAGAAACCTAGTTCTAGTCATAAAAACAAATATTTAGAGTATAAAAATAAGTTAACAGATATCATCAGAACATAAAAAATGAAATATTATGAGTCTTTACTTTATAACTTGAAAAATGATATGAAAAAAATATGGTCTCAAATTAATATAATACTTGGTTGAAATAAACATAAACTACCTCAAAACATGTACCATAGAAATGTGAAAATAAGTGGTAAAAAAATATTGCACATCATTTTAACAACTTTTTTATTAGTGTAGGTAAAAAACTTACCTCATTGTTTCAAACTCAAAGTTATTCTTTTGATAAATTCCTGTCAAACCCAAACTTAAGTTCATTTTTTGCTAAGTCAACAACTACTCAAGAAATTGTCCAATTATCTTGTCTTTAAAAAAATTGATAAATCAAGTGGACCTGATTCTTTTTCCCCTAGAGTTTTAAAAAAAATGTATAAATAGCTTTATGAATCCACTATGTGACATATTTGATAAGTCTTTGAATAGTGGAATAGTCCCAAACAGACAAAAGGTGGCAAAGATTGTAACCCTTCACAAGAAAAATGATATTAATGATGTAGCATTACAGAAACGCATAGCTCGGTTAATTACAAACAGTCATCATTTATCCTCAAGTTTGCCACTGGTTTTAGAACTGAAATTATTCCTGTAACTTACTTTATAAAGTTTAATACATCCATATTCATGTTCACATTTCACAAAAACCTTTTACCGCCTGTTTTTATTGGTATGTTCCAACCAAATTCTGCAGTTCATAATCATCCAACTCGTCAAAGCAAAAACTTACACATTCCTCTTTGTCATTCAACATTACTCTATAATTCTTTATTTTCTGTTGGGGTACGTCAATGGAATAGTCTAAATTTCGATATAAGATCCAGTACTACGATAAGTCGATTTAAGTTTATGTATAAGAAATTTTAAATGATTTGTATATTACTGTAATATTAGCATAATCTTTTTTTACCGAAGCCTGAGTGAAGAATGAATGAATGAATTATGACATTGCACTTAACATATTGCATTACTTTTCGAAAGAAAATCGTAATTACAGGGATAGCCAATGCCCTTCCCCTGTAATGTGAATTTTCTGATATTTATTCCAAATTTATATTCATCGAAATTACAGGGAAATGCCTTTTCCCTGTATTTTCTTTCGAATAAAACTCACATCACTTCTTTGTACACAAATTTGTCCTTTACTTTGTATTCATTTGCATTAGATGCAGAATGTCTTTATGTACACTTTTTGTCAAGTTCAAACTAAAGGTCATGTCAATAAAGGAAACAAAGCATGAAATAAATGTGCATTCTTCATATTACACATATAGACATGTTAGAGATAATGAACAGGATAGCATGGCATTGATCAGTGTAGAATTCACAGCCAATGGTAAAGGGTATGTATGTGACAACCCACGTCACACAATTAAAAATTCGATTGTCTAGTTCTTTATACATCGCTGCAAATTTCAAAAGGTTAAACCCTCTTTTCATGATATGCTTTCTTTCATTCGTTTCAAACAGAAAACAGAGTGCAGAATTACCTTTTAAAATGGCAAGCTTGGTAATTATTTCTATTATTTCTATTATTTATAGGTTTAAACTTAACGTTTAATACCTTGTTGGACTCTACCATGTATCGTAATTATTGTATGTTATGTGTACATGTATGTTTTTTTGTGTGTGTTGTTGTATTTTATCCAATTAAAAATATAAAGAAAAAAACAAACAAACAATTCGATATCGTATTCAAGCAAAGAACCAGGGCCCCGTTTCATAAAAATTATCAGTAACACTGAAATGAAAATAACAGTTATAAGCTACTGAAATCCTTGCATATGCATTGGCTGAGAGTAGATTTGTCATTAATGTGACAGTTATTACTGATAACAATTTTAATGAAAAACGGGTCCAGAACAGAATTGTTCGTGTTTTTATTGTGCACAACACCAGCAAGTCCAGCATACATCAGCTTTTATCAACATTATGATTCCCATCACACATCTCATTACAAAGGAAGATGTTCACAAATACGAGTAACAGTAAAACCCATCAGTGTCTTGCAGAAACCTTCATGTTATAAATTTTGTCTATTGTAAAAGCGCCCTCGGGACAAGCTCAGTCGCTTCGCTCCCTCGCTTTCATGATCGTTTTTTTTTTTTTAAACAGTTTACGTATTGCTCCCACCCCATGAAAGAATTTCTGCTTACGGCCCTTCTAGAATGACAAACGTGAGATACAGTTTATTAGACATGAAGAAACAGAACAAACCTAACTTGCTATCCCTTTTGAATACTTTAACCCAGAAAAATGAGAACAAGTGCAAATGCGTAGTTAATTTATTATTTTTGCTGCACACGTAGATACAGTTTCTTCAAACAGAAGTATATATTGGCATTAGTTTTTATTTACACAAGCTTATTCATTGATGAAATGAAGTATCCGTTGAGATGACATGGACGTTGTCCGAGGCCACATGCAGTCTAGTAGCACGCAGGCTTATTAATAGATGCACAATACGCACAATAAATTTCGGTTGAGATGACGTGAAAAGATGTTGTCAAAGTATGCAGGCTGGTATCACATTATTATTTATTATAAAACGGGTTCAAGGATGTAGCCAATAGCGAGTGCGTATGCATGTCACGTGTTCATGCTATAATTCTACGCAACCTTGTAGACAAAACAAAAATAGCAATTTTTTCGAGAGGTAAAGTAAGGAAATATGCTACTTTTAAATTTGGGGACAGCGAAGTCCAAGTTGTTGATGATTACCTATACTTAGGTACAACTTTTAATTACAGAGATGATTTCAAGAAAGCTCAAAATAAATAAATAAATCAAGCGAGAAGAGCTATGTACTCGTTAATAGTCAAAGCTAGAAAATTAAAGCTTCCTGCTGATCTAGAATTATACTTATTTGATCGGCTTGTTGTTCCTATTCTTTTATATGGTTGTGAGATTTGGGGATATGAAGACCTTCACCAATCAGAGAAATTGTATACCCAGTTTGGGGTGAGTTGGGGAGATTTGATCTATGTAAAATAGTATGATGGGGGGACCCTTTGTCTGCGCACCTAATATTTCACTTAAAATTGACAAACTTTCCTTTTTGTATTCCTCTAATGGCTGACCTCATTTTAATTCTCATATCCTAGGGAGTAACTGTGCCGAAAATCTCATCGAAATCTGAACAAGAATAATGTGATTTTTACAAGAAAAGGCGATGGTGTAAATTTGACGCTAAAAAGAGGAAGGTGCCCTTGTCTGCGCACTCATTCACTTTACACGCAGTTCGGGATTTTTTGCATGAAAGTGGCATTTTCAAGGCATGTGAGTAAAAAACACATAAAATAGACGCCTTTCGCCCGTTTTTCGTAATTTTTTCAGTGATACATATTGCTAAAATTGATTTAAAGATGACTGTGTTCGTTGTGATGTTAGAAGACCATACAAGAAAGGATGCTGAACTTCTGGCTGAGAACTATATCAAGAAAGGAATTCAAGTAACATCCTCAAAATACTAAGTGATTCAGACATATATTCTTCACCGTGGATTCTCAAAATTAAACAAATTCTTAATTCCCTGGGGATGTCGAACTTGTGGTATGAATATGGGAAAATGGATAAGAATTGGTTAAAAATAAATATCAAGTTGAAACTCAGCGACATACTTCTACAAAAATGGCGGGAAACGATACAAGAGAGACCAATTTGTATTAATTATCGTATCTTTAAAACTGACTTGAAGTTAGAATCATATATCTTAAAGATACGAGACCCTTATAGAACTACCTTAACAAAGTTTAGGTGTGGAAATCACCGACTTCCCGTTGTAACTGGAAGATTTAACGGAATAAATAGATCAGACCGTTATTGTACAACTTGTAATTCAAAGAAAATTGGTGATGAATATCATTATTTGTTTGAATGTTCTGTTTTCAACAATGAAAGAAGAAAATAACTGAAAATGTATTTCAGAAACAGGCCTAACACGTTGAAGATGAATGAATAATCTAATTCTGGTAATGTCAAAGACTAAACGAATTTAGCAAAATTTTGTAGGATTATAATACTTCACTTCAGTTCTAAGTAGACAAGTTGATTCGATTTGTACATAATTGTATTAGGATTGTAGGATTATAATGCTTCACTTCAGTTCTAAGTAGACAAGTTGATTAGATTTGTACATAATTGTATCATAGTAAGTACAATAATCATACGACAGTCACGATTTTATAGTATGCAATGTTTAATGTTTCATTTAAAATAATTTGTTTACTGTTTTTTTTTTGTTATTGTTTGGATTTAATGTATATTAGTTAGCTTGTGCCAGATGTATACTAAAATTTTCTGACCTTGTGAGAATATATGTTTAATTTTTGTGAATGACCTTTTTGTTAATTCATTCATATATTTATTTATTCATTTATTTATTTTTATTATTATTTTCTTGTCCTTCATATATTTATTAAATTAAAGTTGGTACTGAATCTGAATTAGTGTAAAATCTGTATATAAATATGTAAATATTCAAATTATTGTTCTTATTCTGATGTAAACTTATGATTTTCTCCAATACCCATTTCGAGTTATGGTCTGATGCCCCTTGTCTGCGTAGTGCCCAAGTCTGCGCATACGCGTAACTGCACGATTCTAACATCACAAAAGACGCAATAACACAATCATCTTTAAATCAATTTTAGCGATATGTATCACTGAAAAAAATGACGAAAAATGGGAGAAAGGCATCCATTTTATGTATTTTTTACTCACATGCCTTGAAAATGCCACTTTCATGCAAAAAATCCCGAACTGCGTGTAAAGTGAATGAGTGCGCAGACAAGGGCACCTTCCTCTTTTTAGCGTCAAATTTACACCATCGCCTTTTCTTGTGAAAATCACATTGTTCTTGTTCGGATTTTGATGAGATTTTCGGCACAGATACTTCCTAGGATATGAGGATTAAAATGAGATCAGCCATTAGAGGAATACAAAAAGGAAAGTTTGTCAATTTTAAGTGAAATATTAGGTGCGCAGACAAGGGTCCCCCCATCATACATGATGAGGAAATAAAAATCACATTGTCATTGTCATTGTCAGCCGTGCATTTTTTGTGCAGCACTGTGCATTTTGGATGCATCACTTTACCTCTATCGCGTAAAAAACTGACACGCGCGCCATGAAATACGCAGTCTTTCATACAAGGATTTTCATGCGCTTACTCAGGGGCGCACCCGGGGAGCATCACACCTACTAGCTACGCTTGTGATGTCATAAGAGAAAGCAGATGTTTTGCCTCCTTAATTGGCTGTACGATCTGAGGAAATTTGGAGCGGTTTTAACAAATTTTCCGCTATGTACTGCCGACCCGTTTTATAAAACAAATAATGCACAGATTTAAATTCGTGTATTTTTGACTCGGGTATTTACAATATCATGCAAAAGCACATTGTAAATACCCTCGAGTGCGCTGCATCGCCACTTACACACTCACATCTGTGCATTATTGTATGACAACAAAGGGCTCTGTTTACATATTCCCCTAATTCTCCATAGTATAGTCTTTTGCTGTAAAATATATATTTTCACGATTCAGTTGTATAATAAATATATCAAATTGTCATTCATTCCCCCACCTTCCTTGAGATTTCTTCTTTCCGTTTTTTCTTGAATTTCCCTTGTCTATTTTCCCTTTTTTCTTTTGCACCTCCTACTCTTTCTCTATCCAATTTCACCCTTTTTTCCTCTCTCTTTCTCAAGTTCAGCGGTTTAGGATTTTTTTCTGTATGCGTGTGGGTGCGTGGGTTTCTGTGCGTGTGTGTTTTTGTGAGTGCTTCTTTGTTGTAACCAAAGACGGTTGTAACTTCTTTCATTTTTTTAAAAATACTTTTTCATAATTATACATATTTCTTTGTCCTAGGGCACCCTCGACCCAAGCTTATGCTTTCAGAAGTGTGTCCTCCAATTATTTACGTAATTACGTTGATTGAATTATGTCATATGTTGTTATCAAAATACCATAAATGTCAATTTGTTGTTTCATTATTCTGTTGTTTATATGAATAATTGAAAATAAATGTGTTTGAACTAAACTGAACTATTAGCGGATTGGTCTTCATATCTGGGACACGGGATGCCTAAAACATGATAGTGAAGGATATTTCACAATGACAACATATTGCCAATCGATCCCATCTGTTACAATGTTGATTTGGTTTTCCCCGTTCTTTAATTAGAATCTTTTTTTCTTGGCCATGTCAGCTAGCACAAAGCAATTCTCACGGGAAAAAAAGAGCACGTCGGTTCCGACAGTGATTGGACTGCATTGTTTTTCTTCTTTTTTCAAAAGCAGAGACAATTATGCAGGTGTTATCATTCTTCACTTGTACAAAAAAGGGAAAATAACAAGTATTGTAATAACATATGGTGTATTATGTCAGCTAGCACAAATCAATCCTCACGAAAAAAAACAAACAAACAAAAAACAGGTCGGTTCTGACAGTGATTGGACTGCACTGTTTTTCTTTTTCAAAAGCAGAGACAATTATGCAGGTGCTATCATTCTTCACTTGTACAAAAAAGGGAAAATAACAAGTATTGTAATAAAATATGGTTGCATTATAAGAATTTGCTCATGAAAATATATAATGAATAGAAATGGGACCGGTAGAAACCAGTATAAGATTCCACTGGTTTATCTAAAAAAAAATAAAAAAAAAATGAGGAGGCACTGTGGCTCAGTGGTACAGCAGTGGTCTCGTAATCGGGAGTACCCGGGTTCGAAACCAAGCGGATGCGCTAATGCTCTTTGGTAAGGTATTGATACTCATTGCCAAGTCCTTCGGGGGGGGGGGGGGGAACTTAAAGCCGTCGGTCCCATGTCTGCTTACTAACAAGCAAACACATGCTTTCTTAGCAGTCAGGTAAAATAACCCAGCATTTAACCATTTAACCATTTAGTTTCTGTACGGGAACTTCGACCTG
>JAPZVO010001823.1:0-13443 GCA_029962745.1 Echinometra lucunter | reverse complement strand
ACATTATCGGGATGAAACACATCGCAGGGTGGTGAGATGAATTCATTCCCGGACAGATCTAATGTCTTCAAGAGTGGTGTTTCTCTGAAAGCTTCGGTTTCAATTTCTCTGATGTTGGAATTGTCGATCAGCATGTGCATCACGTTGGACAACCCTGCGAACTTGCTGCGAGAAAGCCTTGGAAAGTAATTTCCTCCCCACGACAGGAACTGGATCCCATCACATCCCTCAAAAGCCCCATCTTCAATATATGATATGTTGTTCCCGACCAGGAACAAGTACTTGAGATTTTCAAACTCTGCTAGACAACCGCGCTTCAGACTTCGGATATCGTTCAGTCGGACGTCAAGAGTCTTGACCTCTCGGCACTGGAGAGGGACATCACTGAGCATGCGCTCACCACAGTATGCGTGCATCGCCCATGCACTGAACTCACACAGCTCGTCGCAGAGAAGTACTTCCGGTGTGTCAATATGCTGACTCTGTTGCGCCCTGACAAGGTAAAAGCACCAGCAGCCACAGGCTACGGTGAAGAATCCATTCAGTTTTATGCTCCACATGGTTGATATCGTCTATGCCTACAGGATCTTAAGTTGTGCAGTATAGGTGAAAATTCATCTGCAAAAAGACAAACAATAAGAAAATTGCATGAAAGTACTTTTGACTGAATAATTAAAAACATATTTGTCCGGCTCACGCAAAATGTTCAAATTACCCTACCCTTCCTTCTTCTCTTCCCTTTCCGTCCCCTCTTCTTACAACGAAAGCTGATTATAAGTTATTTTATTTCTCCAACCTGGTATATTTCCCATTTCCTCCATGCATTTCATCAGTTCATTAGACAATGTTAGAAGGTGAGCTAGTGCAATCAACACGCCTTGCACATTTTTAACGCCATTAATATTAACGATGGCTGAGGTCAACGCATATAGCTATTGTTCTTCTGAATTGATGGAAGGTTCATCACCAATTTTCAAGATCTGTCATGCATATACGTGGGTCTATCCACTTTGGGTTTTTTCATAATCATATGATTAGAAAGTTGCTATGAGACACACATGGAAGATGGGAGTACATCTATTATAACTCACTTCTCCCTGGATACACTTAGCAAAGCCATAATTCAAGCGGCTGTCGTGTGGAAGATGTCTTTACTTGCATCGTTATCAAAGTAAAAAATGTATGGGAAGGGGTGAGAGGGTGAGGAGATGGTGGTGATGGAGGAGGAGGAGGAGGAGGAGGAGGAAGGATAAGAGACGGACGACGAAATGCAGGAGAAAAAAAACAACAACCAAACAACTAATGCATATAGGAGAGAAGAGATGCCACTGAGATGGAGAATCGACAGACGTGACAGTTGGCAGATTAGGCAAGATATTATGGACGATATGACCAATATAATACTATTATGGACAATAAACATGAACTGAATTGAAGTGAATTAAAGTGAATTTTGATAAGTGGAGATGGCAAGAGAGAGAGAGAGAGGGAGAGAGAGAGAGAGAGAGAGAGAGAGAGAGAGAGAGAGAGAGACGGTGGGGGGGGGCGGCGTTGTAAACCCCATAGAGTGTATTTCACATCGTATTATGATTTGCATACAATGATCCAGGGTCATGTATGACAGCTAGGTCAATAATATCACAAGTTCAAACCCCGGAGGGCTTGGCGCCTAGCGACAAAAGAATCATGGACCAGATCAAAGTTGTTGACTGCTGGTTTGACTGTTATTATTCCCGCCATCTCCCTATTTCAAAAATAATTGGTTCTTTTACCTAACTGCTAAGAAAGCATGTTTATGCTTGTTAGCACACACATGCTTACAAATAAGAATCAATTAACTAGAATCAATTTACTATTCATAATAATTATCAATACACAACGTATCCCGTTGTGTGTGATTATACAGATAAAATGTAATCCTAGTAGAGGAGTATACGTACGGGCTTTGCTACAGGCTTAGATCTGTGATGAACATAGTTTTCAGAAGTCATGTAAAGTGAGAATAGTACAACTTTAGCTAAAATAATACAAATGAGTGGTAGTATACAGGAAGCAGCAGCCATTGTAAATAGAAGCTACGCAGTCCACAATTTTGACTTGGCAGGCCCACTATATCTCACACCTACTCAAATGTTACAAAATAAGCGATAGATAAAAATGTGTTTTCACGGCTGACTAATTTTCATAATGGCAAGTTCCTCATTAGCCTAATTAGTTACAATGACCGTCGATCTGTCTCATTCTCTCTTGGTACATCCCCTTCTTGACATTTTGCAATATCGAAATCATAGGCCGAGGTTTTTTTTTAGATGTTCCTCTTAGGATTTTCCACAATACCGGGAAAGAGCAAAGAGGTAAAGTTGAGCCAAAAAATAAATACAAAGCTGTTTTCCCCCAAAGGATTATCGTCAAAAGGTTCTATTCATTGAGAGCATTAAACGATGAGTTATGGTTAATCTTTAAATACGTTTGAATGAACGTCAAGCTTGAAGAGCATTGCAAGCTTCTTGTATTCGGAATGGTTTATGCTTAATATAATTTTTACAGTACAGTGCAGCTCTGAATATAGCGAATAAAAGATTTTTGTGTTCACATTTTACGTCCTTATTTTTCTTCCTCTTTCAAGCAGAAATGCACAAACAAGATCAAGGTCCTTGATTTATGATAAAAATAAATTAAGAGAAGAGTGTCAGTGTTCTCATGCTTTTTAAGTGAGTTCAAGTTCGCCGAAAGGTTAGAAAAAGGGTGAAAAAAAGACGTTTGCCAATAAATTGATTGCATTTTGACACTGTCCCTCAACTCATCTGAAAATGAAAATATGGTGACGAAATACATGGTCTGAATCAGCATCTTTTAATGATCTGCTAATGCCCTTGCTTAGTATGATATCATAAATGTCTATTATGATTGAACTGAT
This sequence comes from Echinometra lucunter, assembly GCA_029962745.1. Classification (NCBI taxonomy): domain Eukaryota; kingdom Metazoa; phylum Echinodermata; class Echinoidea; order Camarodonta; family Echinometridae; genus Echinometra; species Echinometra lucunter. The sequence goes on along the minus strand of JAPZVO010001823.1, from coordinate 10,526 downwards.
TTAAGCATCCTTTTATCAAAATCTGAAAAATCCTTGCACGAAAAGAGGCAAATCAAGAACATCCTCCACAGATAATTCTTATTTTGTGCTGTTACAAAAAATAATGAATTCTGATATTAGGGGACGGAGCTGACTGGGACGGAAATTCGACAGGGGAATTTTTTTATGCGACCGACCCGCTCAACCTATATGCATTCCCAAATTTTCATATTCATCATCAGTATCATATTTATCATAAACACAACTTCCCGCCTTTATGGATGCAGTTTTCCCAGGGGTGACATTCCTTTCTACGAGCAATCGTGTGGAAATTTTAATAACTCCTCTGTATCTGAAGTTACTCTTTATATAAATTTATTATTGTCATTATATAAACGCGTATTTTCAATTGAACCAAACATTTTGTAAAGTTTAAGGTTCAATCTTGGGCTGATATTCAGACCCTGAGTTATTTGTACTCTACCCACATGACCCACAACAATGGTTGTGCTGATAAAAGCAAATATTTTTCACGGTCCTGGAGCAATTCAATTGTGCTTTCAAAATAGTTTATACACCCTAAAATCTAAGTATATTTGCGTGTGAAAAGGAAATTCATTATGCACTGGGATGTGAATAAACATCGAGGGGCGCATATTTAGGTTATAAAAGGCGAATAAATAAATTTTTTCCTATTAGTACACATAGCATACTTTCCATGTATAAAAGCATGGTGTTTTCCAAAATAGGGGCTTCACAATCATTATCCAGATATACCTCGTGTATTATTTATCTAATAAGTTCTGGGTATACAATCACTTTTTTGCCAGTGCCTCAATGTAGAGCAAAAACTCTTTGTTGCTGTCGATGTATTGCACAATGTTTATAATTCCCCAAGTACTTCGATATTGCAAGCGAGATCATTTGGGATGAATTTTACATTTTTATATTTATTACCGTACATGCTCATTCAAATTAAGGAAACATTGTCAAATCCTGGACCAAAAGTACGAAATAACAAAGTTCCTTCTTCATCCGCAAAAATCTTTGTAATTATTCATCCCTCTTCATCCCCTTTTATGCTGAAAATTAATCATGAAAACTTTAAGTGCCAGTTAACATAGAGCATGTGTTATGTGTTCGTTCCAACCCTCTTCTGTCATACCTGCCAATTATGGCCATCCAATTTAAAGGAAACAGAAAAGATGACCACGTACTGTAGACAAACAACACTCTCTCTTCTTATTTAGGAAGCAGCAAGTGTGACCACTGCAAATAGATGGCCGTTATACAGAGAGGTCTCCACTAATACAGGTTTGCATGGATTAGTAAAGCTGGAAAGGGAATATTCATAATCATTTAGGGAGACATTAAAAGTAACCACAAGTGAGAGATGACTTATTTTTATTATTATTATTATTATTATTTTTACAGAGAGGTCCCCTCTTATCGGTTTAAACGGCTCACATAACATGGAGGGGGAGCCAATAAGGTAACCACCATCGACAAATAGCTGTTTGAGATGTGACCGTTAAGACAGGGTTGCATGGATTAGTAGAGCTGGAAATGAGATATATTTTGTTAAAGAAAGCATCTGATACAGAGTGTCATACTCACCACTAGCTCTTTTGTTGTGATTGTAAGCCTCCTCATGCGCAGCTCTCGTCTAAAGTGGTTTCAAGCATCTGTGTTATTATGATGATGATTTACTCGGGTCCTTCCTCATTTATTACAGCATGCTACATTAAACTATGCTGATCAATCATCTCAATCAGTTATGACTGATGTTTAGATTTAAATTCCCCCTCACACAGATGATTATAAATCGGCAGTTGAGCATCATGTTAAGCTCAACAGCCTCATTTGCGTAGAAGCTATGTTCAACTGCCCTCTGTATACATTTTATATACCCCCCGCGACCGTTTCCTAGGGACCTGTACTTACAGGTATAATGATGTGATTCCTCCGCCATCAGGAGAACGAGATATCAATAAACTATGTGAAGTTATATACATAGGATGGAAAGGAAATAGTGAACTTGATTGGTAGTTCATCTCGCACAATCATGCAGGATAACTCTGACATGAGCCTGGATATGAAAAGTCGGAAGATCGGACTATATACTCTGCCTGACAGTGCCTGTATGCAGGTCTTGATGGTGTGCGGCGGCTGTGATCAACCAACTGTCCACCCTTAACAAGTGATGCCGTCGATCAAAACAGAGTTCAAGTAGAGAGCAGTGCAATGTGCTGCTCTCTCACGCTATTATATACCGAAATACTGTTTTTATGTCCAGTATCTGCAAATTATGTTGATGATAATACATGTAGCCTATAGTTCGATCTAGTATTTGATTTTTATACCCATGGTAGTAGCCACAATGACAGTAGCTATTCTTGTTTTGCATGGCATGGGCCCTAAAACACACTGTTATGTTTTTTGGTAATACCCGTTATGTTTTCCTCTATTTAGTGCGTATCTAGGAAAATAACGGCTTTACTAAACACTCGGGTCGCGTCGCGCTGGAAACACTCAGGGGAGCGTTTCATGAAAGGACTTGTCGGATGTTTATCCGACAAAGTCTGTTTTATCCGACAGTTGCCATAGTAACGATGCTTCTCAGCCAATCTAAATTAAGGAAAGATGTCAGATCTGACAAATTGTCAGACAAAAAATGATGAAACGCTCCCGGGCCCCTGGTCGCGCTCGCAGGGTATGGGGCGCCAAGTGTTAACCAAGTTATTTGGTCCAATCAATAGTGGCAAAAGTTCACTAAAAACTTTATTTCTTTAAAGAATTCACGAACAGTGAGCCATTTTGTTACAAAATGAAATGCAACAAACGATTTTGCAACAAAAAACCTCCTTAATATGAATAAACTGCAATATTCACTTCGCCTGGGCATTGACTTTGTTTTTGTTTTTGTTTTTGTTTTGTTTTTGTTTTTTGTTTTTGTTACAAACACTTTGTGCATAGCAGAGGGCGGGAAGATCAGTTTACCAGAATATGCTCGTGGACGAGGCTTTCAGGATTTGGGTTTTACTTTTACTGTCCACTGAATGCAGTTTTTGGACCGAATAACCTAGTTAACACTTGGCGCACCATACCCAGCGAGCCGCGACCCGAGTGTTTTCCAGCGCGACGCGACCCGAGTGTTTAGTAAAAGCCAAAATAACGCCCAACTTTGGCATGCAGCTTCTTATGATGATAAAATGTTAACCTTCATGAGCTTGGGATGAAAAGGGGCTAATTCTCTATATTGATACTTTATTCATTACCAGGTTGCCACAGATAACTCGGCAACAGGCTTTTGTAAAACTTTTGTCAAAATCCTATTAAAAGAGTGCACTGTGTATTTGCTGTTATAAGCTGAATTTGTTATGTGAATTTGAAAAGACAACGTATGAACATCTATGCAAAGTCAAGATAATTTGCTTGATCAGATCAACATTTATGTTATTTCTTTGGCAATCTTGGCTTCATAGAAGTAAGAAATTTTACTGCAAATTCCCGGAACAAAATGGACAAAGTTAAGTCTTGATCCCACCTTGTTTCAAGTTGACTATCACAGGTGTCGATTTGTATTCGTAGTTAGGGGGGGGGGGGTGCCGAATACATAGGCTCAGGGCTGCCAACACTGGATAATAGTTGAGAGTGAGATTATACGAGAAGCGAAGTGCGAGGGAGCGGAGCGACCAAGCCCGACCGAGTGAAGCGAGGGAGTGGGGGAGGGTGTGGGAGGGTGTGGGAGGGGGCGACCCCCCTCCCACGGTGTGGAGCTTTTTTATTTTTCAAGGTGAAATTGTGTGATCTGGTGCATACTTTATAGAGTATTTTTACATATACCTAAAGGCATTATGAAGAGAAAAAAATATACAATTTTACATGCAAAGAAAATGATAAACATGGAATACCCACTTGTTGAAATGCCAACCATGTCTTTATTTGGTTCCCTTCTCTGTTTGACCAAGGTTTTGGATGTAGATCTAGGTACTCTTGGGTGCAGATGATGGGAAGATGCAACAAGCAAGCATCCAAACAGGGAATTTCTCGTATCAAGCCTCCTCTGTTGCCATCTTCATTGTCATTATGTGCACGGGCCGGTCATGTCAGGGTATCGATGCATATAATAACAGCCTAGCCCTGCTAGGCCCGGATCAGATCTTACCATAACTGTTGTTAGATCTGACATCTTTCCTTGATTTTGATTGGCTGAGAAGCATTGTTATTATGGTAACTGTCGGATAAAACAGACTTTGTCGGATACAAGTAAAACATCCGGGGAGCGTTTCATGAAAGGACTTGTTGGATGTTTTATCGGACAAAGTCTGTTTTATCCGACAGTTGCCATAGTAACGATGCTTCTCAGCTAATCAAAATCAAGGAAAGATGTCGGATCTGACAACTTGTCAGACAACAAATGTTGATGAAACGCCCCCCCCCCCGACAAGTCCTTTCATGAAACGCTCCCCAGGACCATGGTAATTGGAACCATGGTGAAATGATTGTTTAGGAGGTGCCGTGGTCGAGTGGTCTAACTCGCTTGACTGGAGACGCTTGACTGGAGACGCGAAGGTCGGAGGTTCGATCCCCGCGGTACAGCACTAATGCCCTTGAGCAAGGCATTTTATCTACATTGCTCTTTTATCGTACATCAAATAAATTGAAATGCTATAGGCATTATTGATACCAACGTGTGCACGTGTCTTTTTTTAAGTGTGTGTGTGTGTGTGTGTGTGTGTGTGTGTGAGGGTGTGTGTGGGAGTGTGTGTGTGTGTGTGAGGGTGTGTGTGGGAGTGTGTGTGTGTGTGTGTGTGTGTGTGTGGACACGTCCTTGACTAGGCCTACACCGAGACATATAAAAAAAAATTGTCATGGGGGGATGGAGATCAGCTTTATCTCAGAGCACTACGAGGTTTTAAAGGGTAAGTCCACCCTAGAAGTTTCACTGTTTCAACAAAAGGAGATAAATTTGAACAGCATTTAAAAAAAGGAATGAGCAAAATCGGTCAAAGAATAAGAAAATTACACTCATTTACATTTTCTAGTAAATTACTCTTGGATCTGCAAATTGGCAACACTGATGACATCATATGCGAGCAGCTCTCCATTCACTTTGTACATGAAATTTCACATTTTCTCAATTTTCTTGGAAGTTACACATTTTCTAACCCCCATAGCCCATGTATGTTCAGAAGAATTGCTTTTTCATAACATACTTTGACTATGGGGTGAGAAAATGTGTAACTTCCAAGAAAAGTGAGAAAATATGAAATTTCATGTACAAAGTGAATGGAGACCTGCTCGTATATGATGTCATCAGTGTTGCCAATTTGCAGAGCCGAGAGTGATTTACTAGAAAATGTAAATGAGTGTAATTTTCTTATTCTTTGACCGCTCCTTTTATTGAAACAGTGAAATTTCCAGGGTGGACTTTCCCTTTAAAGTCTGGCACCCTCTCGCCGATCATTTAAAAAAAGATAACTTCTCAAAAATTATTTGATATGCAGCCTTTTCTTTTCGTTTCAGACAATGTGGTTAGTAGAATAATAGGGGAAATATTGACCCCATAGGGCTATATTTGACGGCACCACCCTGATGGATGTTGTAATTTTCTGTGTTTTGTAATGTTTCTTTACTTCAAGCTGACAGTTCGGTGTATGGGGTATAGCTGGGGTAAATCGACCCGATTAATTTGGGCTCTGTTCATTTTTTTTTTTGGGGGGGGGGGGCGGGGAGGAGGGGGGGCGCTCTAAAACCGAGCCCGAGGTCTGTGGTCAGGTAGACTACTTTTTTGATGAATGAGTTAGATGACTTAACCTTCAAAGGGGACATGAACACGGGGTCAAATCTCATGGGTTTGATCCGGCTGACTATTACATCATGACTATGCTTCCAGAATAATCCCATTAGTGTGGTCATGTTTTTAGTTTCGATTTTTTACACTTCAATAAAAAAAATAAAAATATAGGGTATTTATATTGCGCCACTTCCACATGAATAATGTGCTCGAGGCGCAGTGAAGAAGAAAAACCCTAGTACAACGAAAGCAAAAGTACACGAAATAGGGGGGGGGGGGACAACAGTATGAAAGTATATCTACTGGAAAGCAATATTGAACAGTGTACCTTTAGGCCAAGCATGGGATACAAAATTGTGATTAGGCCTATGTTGGAATTTATCAACTGATTCTGACATGCTTTAGACTTAGTTAGCCTGGTAGGACCTTATTGTCGAGGTGTTGTGGTCCAGTGGATAAGTCTCCAGGCTTTGAACCACAAGGTACGGGCTTAGAATCCCTGCCGCAGCACTAATGTCCTTTGGCAAGACATTAATCTACATTTGCCACACTTGGCTCAGGTGTAGTAAATGTTGAATGTACGAAGCGCTACGGTTGCTCGAGCTAAAACCAGGGTAATAATAGTATATCCTTATCCATCATTCAATACAAATCACACTCTAATAAATCACGAATCACAGATTGATATCATCAATTCTGGGGAAAGCCTGCCAGACCGACCTGGAAAGCCTGCCAGACCGACCGAGCCGGCATTTATTAGAAACCTGTCGTCTTTTCTTGACAATTTTTGACAACATAGGACTATAAAAGTGATTTTAACATCAAAAATAATTCTAAACATCGACACTAAAATTGAGTCAGACTATTGAATGTTCTCTTCTTGAAAATGCTCAATGTTGCAAATTAATCTAAATATCAAATGTATTACGAACAGTGACATCAAATTTTATTACTATTAAATGCTTGCTTTTCTTGCTTTTCTTGAAATATTCTCGATTATATGATTATGTCGTATAAGTGTTCTGAACATCAAATGATTTCAAATAAACACTGAAAAGTTTCATTACTACTGATGAGATATGAAATTTAAATATATTTAGTTACCAACCATGAATCCTTACCCTGCATGGGGCTTTTGTATTAGCCCCATGCCTGGACCGATTTCCTAGGATGAAACAAACCAGAGATAAACTATATAAGGCAAATGCTCTGGAAAAACCTAATGGCAAATCGTCCCAAAACGATAATTCTTCATCATGTTAATGAAACTTCTTTGAATCTCTATTCTATCAACATATCAACCCGCTTTATTTATTTATTTTTAATGAATCATTTTAATTCAGTTTTAAATTGTGTCGTGGTTCTGTTGTCTGACAAAGCTAGAATGGCTTCCACGCCCTTTCCTTCCTCTTCTTATGCCTATCTGAACATTCCTTTCCTTCAATACAAAAAACATTCACCTGCCTTATTCATTCAACCCATCCTGCCTTGCGGGGATCGTGGCATCTCGCCACTCTGACGTTACGTAATCATTCATGAAAACGCATATACAACATTTTCCTGCTATACGCTGTACCGCGGGAAAATACAATTCTTGCAGGGCCTCTGGGAGAACAGTACATAGTACTGAAGAGGCTACCCTGGGTAAACAAGACATATTATCATTATTATTATTATTATTATTATCATTATTATTATTATTATTATTATTATCATTATTATCATTATTATTATTATTATTATTATTATTATTATTATTATTATTATTATTATCATTATTATTATTATCATTATTATTATTATTATTATTATTATTATTATTATTATTATCATTATCATTATTATTATCATTATTTCCTGCTATACGCTGTACCGCGGGAAAATACAATTCTTGCAGGGCCTCTGGGAGAACAGTACATAGTACTGAAGAGGCTACCCTGGGTAAACAAGACATATTATCATTATTATCATTATTATTATTATTATCATTACTGTCTATTCTAAATCATTCCTTCATATACAGCAAGACGGAACATCCATCCTTGTTGTTGTGGTTGATGATGATGATGATGATGATGGTGATGATGATGATGATGATGATGATGATGATGATGATGATGGTGATGATGATGATGATGTATCCCCCTCCCCCTTCAGACCTTACCCTGTGTTTGACCGATATACTTGAGATCGCCTTTATATTACGCCATATCCAGATATCCTGATCAGTTTGGCAAGGGAAAGGGGAATTCCCCGAATAAACATTGACTCACAGCAGTATAGTCTACGTCTGAATGGTTGTTATTTTGTCACTGTCCCCAATATGCTCTGCAAACAACTATAATTTGTTTATCTTGAGAAATTATGACACACAGAGGCTAGAATAATTACGTTTCAAAATGAAATAGTTTTCAATTGAAATTGTTTTACCTCAAATTTACTAGATTAGGTCCATACCTTTCATAATTACGCTATAGCACAATTGTAACGTTTTGACATGACCTAAGCCTTAGAGGGACGCCAAAGGTAGAAGGCGTACAGTAATACAGTATAGTACAGTAAGGAGCGGCAGGTGCATGCAGTCACAATAGGCGAGTATTTACTTAGTTAAGTTTGAATGTTGATGTTGGTACATGTTTGCATAATTTTTCTTTATTTCAGGTACAGAAGCTATGAGAGAATGTGTATTATTTTCCTAGACAGAATAAAGCCAGGAACAATCATGATTTAAATGTATCTCATTCTCAAAATGGTGGTGGTATGAATTCAAGACAATAATTAGAATCGTGTTGTGTCTACGTGCGCAGGGCCGCCTGACGGCCTACCCTGGCCCTGGCTGGTAGTACAATATTACAAGTAGCCAATTTGGAGACGCCGAGGAATTCTTACATAAAACAGACAGATTTTTAGAATACTATCAAATGAAATACAATTAATTGTATTAATTGTACATCAACTAAATAAAATTATATCAACGTTAAGATGGATACTTTACTAGTAACAAATCATTGTCTGTCAGTGTCACTCTGTTGAGCATGCATGATCAGTACTGTTCTTTAGTCATGCATGAACGAACATGACTTTTTTCTATGCCAATTTTAAGGCAATACATTTTTTTTTGTGGAAAATTTGATGTGGACTACATTTAGACCTGACTGTTAATCGTATTCCATTTAGAATTTGACATTTTGTACACTTATTTTTCTTGAATGCATTTTCAAGATTCTTGGATACACTGGAAATAAATAGGGTCTATAGACAGAACTAAATTGATAACTTCAAGGTTGAGGTATTTTTAACAATGATAATGAAAGTAAGAATTTTATGATCAAAGTAAACATAAATACATCTCTCTGTTTTGTCCCTCTGCTTTTCGGAGTTCAGCGAATTCCTTGCATTTGGTAGCAGTAGATAATGTGGATATAGACTTTAGTTGGAAGGCGTGGAGTACAGGCGATAGGCATGTAGTTTATACAGATAATGAAGCGTCATCTTCAAGAATGAGTCATTGACAGTATATGGAAGTGATGGATCACCTACAACAATTTAAGACATCACTGTCATCGAGGAATGATGAGATACATACAGTCCAACTATTAACTTCAAAGCATGTTAATTTGCTTGTTTTGAATTTCTTAGCCCGTCAAAAATGACAATTGGTTACACTGTACACAGGAAATAAACATAGATTTCAGGTTTTCAGCACTCTAGATCGATGAACAGATTGGCTCTGTAACAACTCTGAAATTGTACTAGCATTGCATACCCCTGACATGAAGAAAAAGGTAGTCAATTGGCTGTTCTGACTAATTCAGACAGCACCTGAGGTTAAGTATTTGGACAGCTGATTTTGAAAAGTGAATGAGTTTGCATGTAATATTTCATGAATCTTAATGAAAACTGATATTTGGACAATATCACAAATGGCACATATTCGTGGCCATTATGTCCATTTTATGTATATTTCTTGTGAAATCCAAAAGCACATTCAACAGCTACTGTAAAATTTGAAACTTTTGCACAGTTAATTTCTGACGTGGCTGTTTGTGGACAGTTTAATAGGATAATTCTAGTCACATGTAAAATAAACAAAATATTTCACAGTTTTATTTTCTTGGAAATGTCGTATGCAAAATGCACGAAAATTTCCATACCACGAAATATTCCTCATTTACAGTACTGTTGGGACCATAGACATATAATAAATTTACTAGACGAAAAGCAGCACCCGCCCGGGGGGGGGGGGGGGGGGGGGGGGGGGGGGTTACTCGACCCCAAAAGTGGTAGGTATGTGCCGTGGGAGAGACAAAAAACGGGGGCTTTGGAACGGGCTTGTTGTGAAAAGAAGGGTCTTCGGAACGGGCTTCGGAACTACAAATGTATGTGAAAACGGGGGTCTTTGGAACGGTTCGCCTGCGTGTGAGTGCGTGTGTATCCCAATGGAACGGGCATATGTGCATGCAGTTAGCCCGGGCGCCGGGTGCGCTCGCGCAGAGGCGATGGTCGGACAGCGCTCTGCGGGCCGCTTTTCACCAGAAATGCAGCTCATTGTAGCGGATCAATGCGGCCGGAACGGCGTAACGAAAAATATGCGAAGCTTTGGAACGGATTTCTTTCTTCTTTTTTCTCGATAAGAAGAAAATGCTATGCTTTGGAACGGCTTTCTTTGTTCTTTTTCTCAATAAGATAAAAATGCTATGCTTTGGAACGGAAATTTGAGTGTAAAAATGGGGGTCTTCTCCGCGGC
>JAPZVO010001822.1:2253-13448 GCA_029962745.1 Echinometra lucunter | reverse complement strand
GAATGCAAGGGAGCGGAGCCATGCCACCAGAGTAATAGAAAATTAAATCTTTTCACATGCAAACTGAAGGCAGGAAGAAATAGAATAATTGATACATAATAGCTACTTGTACAGGATAATGGAAGTATTTATACACGGACAATTGGCATATCATTTTCCTTTCAAGAAAGAGGAATAGATGATAGTACTTGAACACCTAATGAATATTAATGAAAAAAAAAACGGCTTAACTACTAGCAAGGAGGTTGGAGATAGCATGCAATACTCCAAAACTACACCACAAAGCATTTATGAAGATTTTTTTTAAAATGTTATGTCCAACCCAATCATCGGGAAAACGCACTCTTATATAGGTAGTATGGTACAAAGCTTCCATTTATGAAAAAGAAAAGAAAAGAGGTAGGACATGAGTCAAGGACCATGAAAGACAAAAAGAAGAACAGGTCAAGGAACCTCCATACATGTATGCAAGTAAATTATGTAAACAACTAACCCTCCTGCGTACAAGAGATTTAAATGTGGCCTTCAAATATATATATATAAAAATACTTTCCTTAAAACAATATCAAAATATGGAAATGAGATTGGAGGATGAGGTTTGACGTTACCACGTAACAAGGCTAAAGGTGACTGCCTGTCTCCATCTTAAGGGGGGGGGGGTGCAGATACAACAAAAACAAAAATGTTACCACATGACCCTTGAAAGGATTATATCATGAAGGGAGACAGTACACAACTGCTAATAATTCATACATATTAAATAAACTTTATGATCTAATATAAATATTTTAAATTTGGAAAATTTAAACAAAAGAAACATGCCATAAAACATGTGTTAAAAAAGTAATTTTAGAAGATGGACACGGACGTGATAGATGATCTTGGTATTTTTCTCTCAGACAGAAGATGCTCTAAAAATGCTCATTAAAAATTATATAATTTTTAAAGGTAAAGCATGTCCCCTATACTGAAACAAATGGAACGCCCCTGGCGGTCTCACCTGCATCGCACAAATTTGGCAGCATTCTTAACTAGTCACATACAGGTATATGTATCAAGAGGTGGGTATTAAAATGGCCAGAATGTATTAATAATAATAATAATAGTAGTAGTAATAATAATAATAATAATAATAATAATAATAATAATAATCATAATAATAATAAAAATACGAGACATTTGAATTCGTCACAGGACGAAGAAGGTGGTCTGTCGGCATCTTTCAGGTTTCGACATGGATAGTGGTAAAGACTACTGATAAAATAGGAGCTATGGCGGATTTTAACGGGGCATGTTTTTGCATAATTTTACAATATTTCCCCCATAGACGCGTGCACGGATTTTGAACTTTGGCGCGTGCGTGTGACGTTATGGTTAGTTGAAATCGATTTTAAATGGATGTAAATTGTTAAGAAAAGTGTTAGGAATGGAAATCAAGTGAAAAAACGGCGATTTTACGTTATTTAGGACCTGCGCGCGCATATGACGGGCGCGCGAACGCGGACGAGCGCAAAATTTTGAATCGCTTTAAATGGCCTGAAACATATGCAAAATTATTTTGAAGCAATTCTGAGCACTTTTAATTTTTGCGCGCGGACTGACTCGCCAAATTATCTGGAATTTAATTGGATTTAAATAAACTTTAATCATGCAAAATATGAATGAAAAATGACCATCCGATATGAAGATATGCCCCTAAGTTGATTTTCACAAAATGGCGCCTGGGTGACGTCACGATGACCTGAGGAACATTAAAATAATTGGAACGGCGAGATATTTTTACGACTGATAATTGACCGAAATTTCATGCAATTTGATGCGGCCGATTCTGAGATTTCGTCTGCAAAAAAAGTGGGTGGAATAAATAAAAATAAATAAAGAAAATTCTGACGAAATTTAGAGGTGATATGTCAAAGTTGACAGACCACATAATAATGCACTTGTATTGCGCCATCTATCTAGTAATACTATTCCGAGAAGTAAAGAATACAGTACGTAGATCTTTAAAAAAATATGTTGTATTTGATCTTCTGATAATATTTCCATCAAATTAGACCTTTCACCTCAACTTTATGAACTAAAATTGTCCCACATTATTCCTGATACTTGATGACACTTAAAAGCAAATTTTATGGAATTTGAACAAATACTTTCGAAATGAAGGTGAAAATCAAAAACTTTTCAAAAAGTTTTCGAAACATAACTTTAATCAATTGACCTCAAATGACTTAGTGGCCTGAAATTTGTTCCACGTGATCTTTGATACTTGATAAACCTTTTGTACCAGATTTATGAAAATTAAACAAACAATTTTGAAATTAGGGGCAAGTTTTTAAAACATGATTTAAGTTTACTGATCTCAAATGACATTTGACTTTGACTTTGTGACCTAAAGTTCCTTCCATATGATCTTTGATTCTTGATAAGCCTTGTGTACCAGTTTCATGAAAATTTAACAAATTCTATTGAAATGAGGGAGAAAATAGCAAAACTTTACCTTGCGGTTAAGTTTTTGCAACATTATTTAAGTTTATTGACCTCAAATGACCTTTGCCCTTGACTTTGTGACCTGAAATTCCTTCCACATGATCTTTGATACTTTATGAGCATTGTGTACCAATTTCATGAAAATTGAACAAAGCCTTTTGAAATGAGGGGGGGGGGGGGGGGAATCAAAAACTGAACCTCGCGGTTAAGCTTTTGCAACATAATTTAAGTTTATTGACCTCAAATGACCTGACCTTGACTTTGAGACCTGAAATTCCTTCCACATGATCTTTGATACTTGATAAGCCTTGTGTACAATCTTCATGAAAATGGACCAAAAACGTTTGGAAAGAGATGATTTCTTAAAATGTTGACGCCGCCGCCGCCACCGTCGGAAAAGGGTCGCCTATATCTCGCTCTTACTACGCATGCGAGACAAAAATGAAAATCATCCTTTCCGCTTTTTGGAACACCCGGTACAGATCTCTGGCAAAGAAAAAGGTTCGGCGCAAGAAGTCGCTTTCAGCTTTCACTTTGGCATAAAAGTTATTAATAGGTAGCTTTAGCTTCTAAGCAAATGCTACTTTTATCGATACGGCCCGATATAACACTTCGCTCATAAACAAGAAACTTGCCACATTTTGGCTCGCTCGTAAAATTTAAAAACCGAGAGGCCCTCTGTTTCGAGGTTACTGTTGTTATTGTTAATGATAGGAATAACATTATGACACACACACACACACACACACACACTAATATATATATGGGTATAAAGGAAGATGTCCGCTCGGAAAACGTGTGCAGTGCTTCATTTTACTACACAGTGAAAGAAAAAGAAATGGAATTTCGATATTTAATTGTTTAGTTATTTATCATTATTCCAATTATGTATTATATCTACATTATTCTGATATCGTTTCTATGTGTATACTATTTTGCCTGTTCGTTTCTTATCTGTTCAGACCTGATGAAGGCCATGTTGGCCGAAAGTTTGCCATTACAATATAAGGACATGATCGAGAGCTAGGTCAGCTTTATTCCATTTATTTTCTTTCACTATATAATATGGGTATATATATATATATATATATGTGTGTGCGTGTGTGTGTATATAAATATATATATATATATATATATATATATATATATATATATCGTATATATATATTATATATATTTTATATATATATATATATATATTATATATATATTATATATATCGTCGTGGGTGGCGGATTCATCTCCATTTGGTCGTCTTGCCCCTTCCCCCACCCCCCCCCCCCCCCCCCCCCCCCAGCCCATTCTAATAATGGATCGACGCCTCTGTAATACACTGTAGGCTAGATCAGCTCCGGATCTGATATAGATATGCAAAGCGCTAGCGGGAAGATCATAGACCACGCTCATCCACGTGTTTCTGAGCATAAAACTCGAGGCTGCTACCCCATGCCATAGAAGTCCCTTTTATTAATGACATAAGCCTTTATATAAGGCTGTAAACACGCGGGGAAAAACTTTACGGCTGTTCTAATAATTATAATTCCTGCGTAGCAATGCATCGTTCTTTACGATCAAGACATGAGCCATCAATATTAAATAAACGCAGAATTAGACGTTTTGAAGCAGCTCAAGTATATAATGTTTTAAAGACTGCTTTATATGAATCAAAGTCGCAGCAAAGAATGCATAGATGCAAAGGAGGCAATGAGGTTGCAGCTATGTTTAGAACCAAATGTTTCTGGACGTACATGTATGTACAATAACGCTACTAATACATAAGGAAAAATGTAAAAGTTCCCTAGTCGACTAGGATTGGTTTACCCCGGGGTAGGCTACTCCGGGTAGAGTTCATGTGGGTATTTCCAATTTCTGCATACAGAATATACACATATATGTGCATCAATGCAAATACCCACACTAGGGAAATAAACCATGCAAATATTTAAGTTCTGCAGTCAAGCCAGGGTTGGTCTATCCAAGAGGACCCTACCCCAACCCTGGGTAGACTCTCCTTGGATATTTCCGTTGCTGCTATATGCATATCTATATGCAGCAATGGATATAACCCAAATGAGAGTCTACCCCGGGTAGGGTCCCTGCGGGTAGACTAACCCCCGGTAGGGCTCCCCTCGGGTTGACCATCCCCGGGTCGCCAAGGGCACTTAAATATTTTATGTATGTATGTTTTTACGTAAGAAGTTCGCTAGTCTACCCGGGGTTGGTCTACCCGGGGGGGGGGGGGGCGCTACCCCGGGTAGATTCTCATGTGGGTATTTCCATTGCTGCGTATATACTTAACTTTAATGGCGTTAACGGGACTTATAACAATGGGTTTATTCCGTCAGGCGTAAACAATAGGGCATACTCGGGACTACAGGATGGCGTTAGAGGGACATTTTGATGGCATAGAGCAAAAGAATGTCCTCCTAACGCAGTTGATATTGATATATATATACATATATATGCAGCAATGGAAATGCACATCTGAAAAACACCTGAGGTCGGGACACTTGAGGTCGGGACACTTGAGGTCGAGACACCTCAAGTCGACAACCGAACTTATACAATTTTTGAGCAAAATAGAGCCCAAACTATACTTTATACGTGTCGGTGCGGGCGCGGACTATCGTACTTCATGGCAACCTCAAGTCGACATTCCTTCCTTAGGTCGGGACACTTGAGGTCGAGACACCTCAAGTCGACAACCATCCTCCGATTGATTTACCAACCCCCTTCCCGTTATCCACTGTACAAACTTTAAATTGAAAACTGTTAAGAATTGAAATATAATTAATCTTAATGTTAATTATTCTAAAAAAAAAATAAAGACGTGTGATATGACACGGGCGACAGCTAGAGAGGTTGAACAGATTTTTTTTTACAATAAAGTTCAATAATAGGCAGGTCCATATATCAAGCACCCATACGTACAGTACGGACAGTAATTTCTACCAGTCTCTGCCATTAGGGTTGCGAACAAATAAATACGATAAAAAGGCTTGAATGAAAGCTAGCACTCGATCCGCACCAAAGATCTGCACAAAGTCAGGATTTTCAGGAAAATTTAAGCAGCGAGTGTCGAAAAATGGAATTTATTCGAAACAAGTTCTACCGTTGTGGCAAATGTGCTTTGATTTCTTTACATTTTCAAAGAATTATCATGAGATAAATGTCTAGAAATTATGTGCAATAAACTCCCGAACTTTTTTTTTCTATCTTTGGCATGTCATGTTCCCTGATAGCAGAGACTAGTAAAAAAATTACGTCATATTTACGTCTTTTTAAAGTCACGTCAGTCGTCTTATTTTCGTCATATTTTATATTTACGTAAAATAAGACGTCATATTTTTCATGACAACCTCACGTCATATTTGGTCAAAAAGGACATCTTTATGACGTATTTACTACCCAAAGGAACCTTACCTCTCATGACATTGACTGACTTGTGTACAACATAATAGTTGATGGAAGTACTTTTTTATTACATCGGTCATTGCATAAATATCCAAAATGAAATGACTTCGTTCTAGTTCCACAAAGTTTAGTCGTTTCTGGTCATTCATGAATATTCATGAATCAAGACGTCATTTTGATTTCGTAAAATAGTCGTTTATATGACGTATGACGTGCGGACCAGTTTACGACCAGTGTATGACGTCTTAAATACGACAGTCTGCTATCATGGTTACTGCTGAATTATATGTGAGACAATTGAGAGAATAATAGCGTAGCATGAATCAAAGTTCCCCAGAGCTGTCCTACCATTTTGAAAATTTTTGCAAAGGTTGAAACTATGTCTCCGCCGGGAATCGAACCCGGGCCTTTGGCTATGAACGCCAGTGCCTTAACCACTAGGCCATGGAGATGGGCCGGTGGTTACGGCGACTCCAAATTCGCTTAACCGACAGAGTGACAAATCTTCAACCCTCACTAATGAAATCATTTGTCGGTGGCAGATGAGTTTCGAACAACACACCTCAGCT
Source organism: Echinometra lucunter (assembly GCA_029962745.1). Taxonomy (NCBI): domain Eukaryota; kingdom Metazoa; phylum Echinodermata; class Echinoidea; order Camarodonta; family Echinometridae; genus Echinometra; species Echinometra lucunter. Next base: position 6,978 of record JAPZVO010001822.1, on the reverse strand, counting down.
GGATCCGAGCGAATGCTTTAGGATACATGTATATGTTGGAATAATTAACATTTGTGATCAGGTAACATATAAAACAGCTTTGGCAACTCTCGTTATTCGCGAATTCGTTGTATATATATACATACACACACACACACACACACACACACACTAATATATATATATTAGTGTGTGTGTGTGTGTGTGTGTGTGTGTTAGTATGTGTCATAATGTTATTCATATCATTAACAACATCTTGCCCAGACTTTCGGGCGGATTGCTGATTCAGTTGAGGCAATGTCAACTCGCTAAATGATTGTAAATGAAATGCAAATCAGTTTACAGTGAGATTCAACGTTATCCCACCTTTAGTGTGTTTGTGTGTTGACGAATCGGTTATCCTATTTACATCAAGCTGTGTAAATCAAGCCAAGCCACGGCCTGACATTGGCTCAAAAGTATAGGGCCCTTTTTTTGAGAGGGGGGGGGGGGGGTCTTTGTATGAACAGTTTATGCTCAGATCCTTAAGAATGAGCCTGAAAAGGACTAAGGCTAAGCAAGCATGATGGGAAGAGTATGATTTAATTTTGCTTCTACTCCCTAATTCTAGATATAGACTCCAATAAAAATCATTTTCTTTGTTGAGAGGTAGATCTGATGAGTGATTCTGACGCTGAGCATCCCATTCATTCCTTTGTTTTGATTTTGTTCATCAGATTAAACATGTCTAGGTTGAAAATTGAGGCTGCATATGTCTGCATCCACATCAATAATATTGGAGATGAATGTGATGATTGCTTGTTGACTCAAAATGAAGAAAATTTGTGCAAGAAATGTCTTATAGTCTACCGCTCCAGTTATGGAAGGTAAGTGAATTTTGCACGAATTTAGTCGGGTCGCTATCAACATGTCAATATTCAGCCAGGGTTAAGCATCTTTGACAAGCCATTGGCCTTTGTTGCAAATACACTTATTCTTGATTTCTTTGTAACATTTGAATTTATGATTGTCTAAACTTGGAAAAGAGGCTTTTATGGGAAGGGGGGGGGGTGTTCCCATAGAACCGGTTTCTTTTTTGTTCCTTTAAAAATTTTATCATTCAAGCTTGATGAATATTTTTCTTCCTTGAATTGTCCTGGGCACCTGCGTAAATCCGTTTCGAGGAGTTGGGGGATGATCAAAATATCTTGCCAACATTTCTTGCTCACACTAACATTATGAAATTTATTGCTATGTTTGCAAGAAAATTTTAAGGCAATGTTAGCTAAAGGCAAATACTAGGTAAGTTTTACTTGTTAGGTTTTACTGTACAAGCAGAAGCTATAGTTTTTCGCTGATTTCCCCTCATTTATTTCACTCTTTTTTTTGGGTCTATTATTGAATTCTAAGTTGAGATCTTTTTGGTACACAATGTGTATTTTTAAGCATTTCAAATTGTATTTTTAAAACAAAGAAATAAAACGAGAATTGAATTCGTCATTGAATCTTGACGAATTAGGTGGTCTGTCCTGACTTTGATGCTAATTAATGACCTTTTCAACTGTGCAGGAACATCACCCTTAGAAGAAAAAAAATTTGGACTGTAAGGGAATTTGAAATCTGGTACTTCCAGCACTGTAGACAAGTCATCAAATAGAATAAAATATCCCATTGACTTTGCACGTTAAACTAAAAAAGGGAATTTCCGTGTTAAACATGTATAATATGGCTGTTTATTACATTTTTTGTCCATTTGAAAATCGACCAGAAATAACGGGGCTGTTGCTCAAAAAGGACGGGAACATAGAATCAAGAACTGAGAAAAGGTCATGTCCCATAGACAATACACGTAAAATGTGAAAAATCGACATGCCACCATTGATTGTAAAAATAAAAAGTAAAGAAAAGCTTCATAAAAGAGAATTTCCTCAGCTGCAATATATCGAAATCCTGGCCAAAATTGACCAAAAATAAGCGAGATAGTCTCGTTTAGAAGCAAAAAATATGACGTCATTTTTTCCTAAATTAATTATTTGTTTCGTTCATATGCAAATATGATGACGTTGGAACTGCTTGACCCCCTCCCCCCCCCCCCCCCCAATTTTTTTCATGAATTCGAATCTCCAGCTCATAGGCTTTCAGTAAATGGAAAAAGGGGGGGGGGGGTCCCATGCTTTCAGACGAGCTATGGTCTTTACCACTTTTAAAACTATATTTCCCACTGAGGGGCGCACGGACTTTGAAATTTGGCGCGCGCGTACCACCTAATGGAAAGTTGAAATTGATTCTAAATGGATGGAAATTGTCAAGAAAATTCTCAGGATTGCAAATCAAGTGAAAAAACGGCGTTTTTTAAAAGGGAATTAACGACCTGCGGAGGCGCAAAACGGACGGAAATTTTTAAAATGCTTAAAATGACGTGAAATGGATTTTCGTTCGATCAGTGATGATTTTTGGCATTTTTTAACTTTGCGCGCCCTCTGACGCGTGGATGCACGCGTACGCGCGCGTCTAAGTGGATGAAATTCTTTGGACTCATGTGGACTTTAATCATGCCTAATATGAATTAGTAATGACTTTCCGTTTAGGAATATATGGTCATGACAAGATTTTCACAAAATGGCGCCTTGATGACGATTTTGTTAACAAGACACGAGACATTTCGAATGATTTTATGTGTTATGTACAGTTGCAATATACCCTTAAGAGCTTTTCATCAGATTTTCTTGTTTGGGCTGGTCAGTAGCGAGACAAAAACAATCAATAACATAAGTTCTGTTTACGCTACAAATGTGCAGGAGTGTTCGGAGTGCATGAGTTCGAGGCTAGCACAGTGCTCAACGGCACCGTTAAGCTCGTCCATTTCAACCTTTTTCACGGAAATTTTAATCGTTATTATAAAATGTCTGAATAGAAAACTTGTCTGTGTACAAACCAAAATTGTATAACTTGAATAATGAATAACATTGATATTTGTAAAGATAGAAAATTACAATAAATGAAGTATGAAATAAGACAGCAATAAGTAATGTGGCAATATACACCCTAGACGTCGAATAATTATTCGAAAAATGAAAAATAACAAAACAAGAAGGAAATAAGGAGAGCAGTGGAAGGGAAATGGGAAGGAGTTGAGATGGGGGTAGCTGGCAAGCACATTCGGAGACGAAATAAATGTGAGTAAATGACAGTGACAGTGTATTTGACTACCCACTATTAGAGGGAGAGAAAGGGGAATGGTGATAACAGTACAGTATTTACAATTTAAAAGTATGCAAATAGAAATTCCAGGTATTAGTGCGATGGGACTGAAGTACATGTAATAAGATTATTGCATAATAATTGCCCACCTGCAACTATCTCCTGGACCCCGTACCATGACCCGTTATGGAGATCGTGCCTTTTCTTCCCTTGCCTCAAAACTCTGGAAAAATCTTCGCATCTACATTCGTGAGACCTCCACTATAGACTCATTCAAAACACTTATTAAATCTTATCATATGAAGTAATCCTCTACTTAGTTAATGCATTTTATATTTCTTTTTCCACTTTTCTCTCCTTTGTTCTCTTTTTGCCACGCGCTTAGAAACACTGTATTAAGCGCAATATAAATGATACATATTATTATTATAATTATAATTGTTATTATGATTGTTATAATTATTATTATGTGAAAACTATAAAATGTAGAAATTATTATATAAGGTGTAAACAAAATATTACACGTTTGGTCATTTATAATTCGAAAGTTATAACTCGTAAATAGCCCGACTTTTGACAGTGTTAAAAGCTAAAGGATGTTAATTTTATTTGGATTCATTTTGTGAATTTTCCCGCATTAATTTATGCGAAATAATGCTCTGAATACAAAGCCAGATATTTGCATTTGTGCATTGCAGGTGAAAATGCACTACACCTCTTTTAACCAAAAATCATGGGAATCAGTCGTCACACTCAAGACATGGAGGGGTAAAAGGTTTGCAGAAATAACAGGTGAAATTATCATTTCATTATGAATCAAGAACTAACCAAAGAGAGAAATTGCGGCTTCGCTTTTGGTAAAACTGAAAATCTAATAACATTCATTGCATTAGTTTATGATTATTAATAAAGAAACATTTCAAAAAACCTTTTCCTTCCAATACACCAGTCACTGAATTACTTTTTTTTCTATCATAGTTGCAATATATTTATGTGAAAATGTACATTTGAATTTTAACATTTTGCAAAGGGTGTACTCACTTCTGTTGGATACTGTATATAAGCTCTTAACGTTTACCAAAAAAGATGTGTTTTACTTATCGCCATGCTTTATAAGGTCACTTTATTTGGTTTTGCAAAAAAAAAAAAAAAAAAAAAATGGAACAAAACATAGAAAACCTCTCTAATACAAAGATATACAGCGATAACATAAATCTCTTAACGCAACGACGACAACAACAACAAAATGATCAAATTTAAGCATTCTAAACATGTCATATTATAAAGCCGTTTTGATGTCTTACCGTGCTGAGCTCTGTATATGGTGAACGACAGACCTCCTCTTGAAAATATGAAATAAACAAAAGCTTCAAATAATAAGTCCAACTCCGGAAAGAGCTAAAGACAAAATGAAGCTCGCAGTTGACGGATCCACAGTTACACTACTCCCGATATCATGTATGCCGACCTAGTACGCAGAATCATCCCTGAAAAATGAAGATATCTATGCTGATTGGCCAATGGACTTCTTTTCACTAAACAGCATTAATCTCAGCCCTAGTAATG